>JANRGW010151884.1:0-98420 GCA_024733675.1 Psilopsiagon aymara
GGGGGGTGGTGGTGTGTGGAAGTCATTCCTGGTTTGAACAGGCAAATTTCTATGAAAAGAACTCATGATTTCAGGAATCTGTAGTCTTTCTATGCAAAAATAACTTTGCTGTAAACTTTTCAGTCTCTGTGATTTTAATTAAATAGCAAAGACCATGTGTAGAAATTCAGTCTCTGTCCCCATTTACTTGTGGGTGTTGAAAAATAACTTAAAAAAAAAAAAAGTTTACTCTGTACTCAGCAATTTGAACAGATTTCAACTAATTTTGTAGTTAGGAGAAATGCTCACAAAGACAGAGTTTTTTTTGACTGAGATCATCAGAGCCCAGAGCTGAAGCAATTGTGCAACTGAAAAATGAATTCAGGCTTATTTCACAAGAATTATTTACTCTTTAAACTATTAATTCACACCTACAGAGAAAAAAAAAAAAAAAATAAAAAAGGCTCAGAGCAACTCTCCCACTCTCCCCCAGTATCTTAAAGATGATTACTTCAACTGAGGCCTGATTTTCTCCAGAAGCCAAAGACAGAAGAGTGCCTGTCTGAGAGCCTTTAATTCAATAGGCCCTTGAATTGTGCTTTTGCATCCACATACCCTGATGCTTGCAGAAGGAAGAGACGGCTTTACGTTTTCTGTGCTCTAACTTTAGAATAAACAATAAGCAGATCACAGCCTCCCTCTTTTGTAAGAATGAAAATAACCATTTTTTAATTGTTATTTTTTTTTAATATTACAAAAAGGGACAATATGCTAAAAGTATGCAGCGAACAAATATCATCTGTACAGACTGGAAGAGAACCTTCATAAATTAACCTTATTAGTGCATTACTGTAAGCGAATGCCAAAAAAGCTCCTAATTTGCATTAAGATAGATTTTTCAGGTTGGCTGCATGATTTAATTAAAGAAAAGATTAAGAATCATTAAACAAGCTGCTCTACCTTGCAATAACAGAATTTATATCTGATTCAGGTTAACGAAAACACAGATGGTGATTCAGTAACTGTTGAGTTGCTGTAACAGAATGAAAATGATCCCATTAGTTCTCTGGAAATGTGAGGGAATTTGAAAATTAGCATGCAGATACACTGTATGGTGCTAGACAGCTTGGTCTGCTTGGATCATCACTGATTACTCTTTGTTTGGGTTGGCAACACTGAACTTAATAAATGAAAAAATGTTC
This sequence comes from Psilopsiagon aymara, assembly GCA_024733675.1. NCBI lineage: Eukaryota > Metazoa > Chordata > Aves > Psittaciformes > Psittacidae > Psilopsiagon > Psilopsiagon aymara. Next base: position 1,182 of record JANRGW010151884.1, read on the forward strand.
CAGTATACCACAGTTGGAAACTGTTCAAGGTTGAAATAGGTGTGCAGACTTTCAAGAAGAGAGAGTTAAGTAAACAAATGTCAATCAATTTGGGGCTGGCAACATTTTTTTCTTCCAGAATGTCTGTTCTTGAGAAGCAAGTGTCATCAAAATTGAAATCCTTTGCTTGATACATATGTTCATGTGGTATTTATTATTACAAAGGTATTTTAAATGCATATCATTCATTTACAAAGGAAGCTCTACAGTGTTTTGGTACTAAAAGTAGAGAAGAGCCCTTAGCAAAATGTATCAGGGTAAGTATGGTATTGACAAAGAAATAAAACTTGCTGCAGAAAAGGTTGCTATAGGAGACATAAAATACAGGTAAATCCTTTTCTAAGTATTTCAGTGAATTCAACAAGGCACATAAATGATAATTGTCACCCCATCTGGGAAAGCAGAGCCTGGGCAAGTGCAGTAGTAATTTCGTTCAGCATATGAAATTTTCAAGGCACTCTCCCAGAGATAACTGCATTATACAGTTTATAATACCTGAATCACAGCAACCTTATGACTCTAAGCAAGAGATTTTTATGATGGATCTTGCTGAAAACAGTGCACATACTAAGATCAACAACAAATTTTCCAACATATATTGTGACTCATTTTGTTTCATTAACAGTTAGACAGCAGAACAGGCTGATATCTTTGAACAAGAAGAGGTTATTTTTCCTTTTCTTTCTGACTTCTTAATTTTATTGCAAGTGACTTCAAGGCCAAAAGGTTGTGCATAGGGTATTACAAAAAAAAGGAGGTTGTAACACTCAGACTTTTAGGTTAAAATGTTCTTTGCTTATCACGTGTTAAGATCTTTCAGAAATGATGTAATGCACCAGGGATTATGGTGCTACATTTGCAAACCACCTTTTTTTTAATCATTAATTGACATCATATAATAATGTCCAGCTCACTACTCCCAAAGTGATGGTAATTAATCTTGTGGAAAAAAAAATGACATTTTTAGCTTTTAGCATAGAAAGGTCATAAACAGGTTGTCTTTGGTTTGACTGGATTTTAATGATCTGATCAAACTTTTTCTTTTAACATTTCTTTAACATTACCTTAGTTTTCTTAACACTTGAATATTTAAAGATTGTAAATAAGAGATAGCCTCAGCAACTTGGCAACATTTAAAAGCACAGATGTTATTACAAACAAGTGTGTCTAAGTTACAAATGAAACCTTTGCTGCTCTTCCATGACTAGCACTTTTTTATGGCTTTAGAAACTGTTTGGTACATGATGAGTGATGGTACTGCAAAACATTGATTTTTTTTTTTTCCTCCTCCTCTTATTTCTGAACCATGATATGTTCTCAAACAAGGTAAACCACAGGCAAAAATATCATTAAATATTTTCCTAGTACTTCAGCTTGTCATATACTGGCTAAGTGTCCTGTCTTTGTACTGATCACACTGCTTGAAGTTTTCATATAATTGCAAATCTATCTCCCTCCTTGGCTCCTTCAGCAAAAATGTAAAGGACTGTGAAGTGTACGCAGAGTCTTCCCTGTGAAATTGTACAACCGAGGAAGATGTTAAGGGGTTATGCTGTGCATGCCAACATGGAGTGTTAGTTGGAAAGGATTGGATTACTGACTAAAGAGAATAGATCAGGATATTAACTGCCAGCTATCAAATGATCACAGGATATTTTGGTAGTTGCTGCTGCAAAACTGAGCAGATCTTTTTAATATTATGTGTTGTTTCCATGAAAGCTGCAAGGAGCAAAAGAGGATATTTGATTTATATTTGTACGTTTTTGTTTGGATGAGAACTGTGAGAACTCAGTGGTTTTTGGTTCATGGGAGATCTGGCACATAGCTTTTTTGGTTTCAGTTCAAGCGGGTTCACATCCCCTGAGTTTCACTTTGACTTTTGAGTTTTAACAAATCCAAAAAATTCAAAACAAACCCCCAATGAACCAGCTAACTTTCACATGGTTTCCACCCAAAACTATAAACTTTGCCCCTTCACAAATGGAAGACTGCATTCAAAGAGATTCACTTTCCAAGTGCCATTAACTGGAGCTATTTTTAAGTCAAAAGAGGAAGATGACCCAAATGCTTTTGATTTCTCCAGGATGCAGCACCCAAACATCCAAGCGACCTTCTCAGAAATACTTTTTACCAGAGAGGTAGTTCTGTGCATAGGAAAAAATCAGAGCAAGGGCTTGAATCTTCTCCTGGCATCTCTCTTTAGAAAACACTAATGCATCATCCCTGCCTCCACCCTTAAATTCATTTGCACTGGGCATTTCGGTGACAGATTTAGCACAGCAGACTTTATGGACATAACTCTGGCCAGAAGAAGCCGTTCCCCTAAAAGAAAGCTTTCTCACATTCTGTAGGGTCATCTAAAATTGAAGCTTCGGCAAAGACATTGGATACTTGACAGGACCTTCTTGTAAATGATGTGTCCTTGGCCAGCTCAAGAACACCTCCCATGTGAATATATCACAGAAAATCATGCATGCAGTTCTGACCCCTGTTTAAAAAAAAAAAAAAAACACAAACAAACAAACAAAAAAACAACCCTAAACCATAAAATAACCCTATAATGAATAGCAGAGAAACCTCTGAACATTCAGGAATAACTTTCACAAATATCTTCAAAGGAGAAGATTACATATTCCAAATCAAATACCTGTGAGACCTACTTATTCCAGTAGGCCCCTTTAAAAAAGGGTATTGTTTGTACTACTCGCCATTTTCAACTTATGCTTCTGCTAAATCATCATGCTTTACTCAGCTGATTGGACTCAGGCTAGACTTCTTTTTTTTTTATCTCTGGATTTATATATTGGCTAAAAAAAATTAATAGTTTTTTACAACAAACTTTTGTTACTGACATCAACTAACTTTCTCACCATTCTTTGGTATAAATTAACAATGTTACATTGACTTCTCCTATAATGAAATAGAGGTAAAGGCCACATTGTTTAAGTGTCAAACTGGAATGCTTGAACACTTTCTCTGTCTTGCTCACTCTCTTTTTTTTTTCTTCTTCTTCTTTTTCTTTTCCTTTCCTTTTTTTGGAAGATCTGTCTTGGTGGCTTCAGGGTTTTTGGTAGTCCCGAGCAAGAAATTACAGCATTTGGCAGCTCTACACAGGTTACCACTAAGCATCTAACACTAGATATATAGCTGACATTTCACAAGATACTGGAATGTGCTCAATTATCTCTGTAGAAGCACTTTGTGATCTTGGATAGGATCCAGCTAAGGAGCCAAAAACAATACTGTGGAAATTACCTGACCAATTACGTCTATAAAACGTGAGTTACAAACAACATAAGCTAAAGACAGAAATTCCTACAAATATTCCTGAAGTATCCAGTAAGTTAAAAACAATGTAATTTAGAGTAACGAGGACATTTTAATGCTTTAATGTGAACAAATAACATAAGTATTAGCTATGTTTGTCTGAAAATCTGTCAGTTTTTAATACTTGAGCCAGCCTGATTGTCCATGTGTTTGGGATCTTGGATGCTGGCAAAGAGCGTGTAACTTTACGCCCTGCACTGAAACAACCTTGTGGGTGGATTATGGGACCCCGGAGAAGCACCAGGCAGCATCGAGCAGTGCTACTGGATCAGACCTCAGTTTGTGTTCCCATGATACTTGAAGGAGGCAAGAGAGCAAGTTCCATAAGTCTGTAAACATAACAGCTTCAAGCAAAAGTGGTGAGAAAATTTCGGAGGGTTTTTTTTTTTTCAGGCATCTACTCCATGTCACTGGCACGAGCTGGGAAAGTAACATTGTTGCAGTAAAATAGAGCATGGGCTCTTTATGAAACAGGGTGAAATGTTTATATTTGGCTATTATGGTGATGGCTGTTGAAGAAAAAAAAAAAAGGCAAGCTAAGATAAACATATTAATTATGTGTCAAACCACAGAACATCTCTTAGGACAGTTTGATGGGAAGACTCAAAAACGAGAGCTAATTTTAATTTATTTCAATATATTTGTTGGTGAGCTCTGTTAACCTTTAGGGACAAACAAATCTCAGAAATAGTATTTGGTACTGTGACCTTCTGCATTTTCTCCTCATGCTTAAAGACAGGATGATGTTCATCCAGCGAAGCATCTAGACAGTGGCAATACATGCAATCCTTGTGACTTAGATGCATCCCTGTGCTCAGGTAGGTACCAGAAACTAGTGTCTCTATGTCTAAACTGCACTGGAAGCTATTTAGTCATGGAAGGACAATAATATCCATCATTTCCTACTCTTACTAAGAAAATTTTAAATTCACTGAGCTCATTCCCAATAATTCCTCCCAGTAACCCAATAAAAAGGATAATTTTCTGGTTTTCACAATCAAAATTCAGAGGGAAAATGCAGCCACATTAGAAGGGCAGAAAAAACTTTAAGATTCTTTGCTCAAGTGTATAAAATAAGTCTTTTAATTAAAACAACTCTCTGGTCAAGCCAACACTTCTTTTTTAATTGCAGCTTTCTGACACCCTGTAATTAATTTTATTCTAATTCATCAGGGTGTGTGAATGCTTCAGAGTGCCCCAAAGGAAACCAGGGCTGTCAAAAGATGCGATGCTGCGTCACCACATAGCTGATGGCCAGGAGCCAGCTCTGTCAACACTTGGCTTTGTACTGTCCGGGGGAGAGAAGCTGATTCTTCAGCAGTGTCTAATCAGTTTAAAACAAATCTGGAAGATGTTACTAGAAGACAAGATGAGATCCAGGCCACAGCAGCCTCTGCATAGAAAGAAGTAAAGGATTTCGTTTGAGAACAAAATTAAAAAGGTGGAAACCACACTTGACAGTTTCAACATGATTATAACTGTGAATAAGAAGGAATGCCCTACTGGTTAGGAAATGGTATCTAAATTGGTTCCTAGAAAAAATTCCTTCTTATGTCCACTCTACTGCAACAACATAGATACCAGTGAATTTGATCTCCGAGTGGACAATGGAAGATTTCTTTTAAGTTCACCAGATCCTGTCTAATTCTTGAAAAGAAACCAAAGACAACTAAGTTGGGAGAGTAAAGATGACAAGGAATAGTTACCTAATAATCACAGGAGGTTTATATATATTTAAAAAAGAAAAAAGGCAAATACATACTTTCAATTTGTGGAACAGCTGCCACCTGAGTCCTTTGAAATGTATCAGAAACTCAATCTGGAAACCTCCTAAAGCACCTGGATCATACAGGTGAAATTCTGAAAATTTTCTTTGGGCTTTTTTTTTCTGGAAAACTATTTTTTTTTTTCTGACACTATATAGCAAAGATTGGCCACGAAGGAATGAAGGTAGAAAGACAAATCTCTCCTTCTGCAGCCACCTTGACCTGGTCCACAGATCGTTACCCCACATAGTATAAGTAAGGATCACACTTTCTTCTTTCAGGATTTAGCTGCAAGAACAAGTGTGTCATCTCAGTACTCAGAACTGGAATGGAAATAGAAAAGAGATAGAGGAGATCCTGACACCTTCTCTCACTGCTACTGAGAAGGCTCTGCCAAGGTAAGAGAAGATGTGTCTCTGGGAAAGTAATGTGCTTGACCTAAAGTACAAACCAGAAAGCAATCCCTAACATTAATTTAAACCAGTCAGATAAGGAGTTTTATAAAACAGCTGTTACTGGGAAAAGGCAGGGAAGGAACAAAAAAGAGAGGTTTAGATCTGTAGAAAATTCTTCTACCAACCTGAAGGAAGTTTTCAGTTGCTGTTATGGGTTATGAACTAGAGGGATGAAGTCAGGAAGGAGCAGAAAGATGTTGGTTTTGTTGCCTTTCTCCCAGTTGCTCAGTGGAAACAGTGATTTTCCAACATCTGCACTGGGACAGATAACCCCCCAGGAAGTCAGGCAGCAGCATCTCCAAGAAATGCCACATCATCCTTTTAATTTTTTTCTCTTCTATCCAGCATGCTATAATTATAAAATTTCATTTATTTTCTTCTTATGACAGGGAAGAACAACAATTCCCAATGAAAACAAAATGCTTTCCTTATTGCAGAGACTTAGAGTACTTAGAATACAGGATGTATTCTTCTTCCTAACTATCTCAGACAAAAAACAACCACCTTTTTTCCGCACTTCAAATATTTTACAATATTTTGTCCTGCTATCTGTCTTCCCTCAGAGATCTCTTCCCTATTTTCTTTGCTTTGATTACTACCCATGTTACTGATGGCATGGACATTGGCTCAAATGCATTAAACAGAGCAGAGTTTATCCCTTGACCTGTAGGGTTTCATCCATTAAATTTTCCCAACTTTATTTCAGTAAAGCCCAGTGAAATATTCTTTCACCTGTTGTGGAAATTAACCCAAGATCTGAGTTGAGAGAAATACCCCTACCTCTCTGTAAAATACTGTAGTTCATCTTTTTTACTTTATTTGAAGATTTTTCTCATGGTCTGTGAAGCAGGCCAGGTTTCCTTAGATACTTTGTCAATAGCTAAACGGGTAGGATATCATAAACTCTAATTTACAGTCTCCTATATCTTACTGTATAAAAAGAATGCTGAAAGGTTACTATCCACTTCAGTAAAACCTTTAAATGGGTGCATGCTTAGCAAGCGTTGGTCACAGAATCATTGCTTTAAAGTCCTGCAGGAATCCTGACCTGACATCTCCCAGATAGTGTGGGCCACAGAGTTTGAGTGAGATCCTGAGTCACATCTGGATATTTTGTTGGAAATTCTTGAATTTTCCTTCTATTGCCTGACATCACACATTTAAGTTATTTAACCAAACTCTACAGTCACTGGATCCAAGTCTGTTCAGACTTTGTATATCAGCAGCAATAAATACTGGCATCCCAGAGCCCTGGCACTTTTTCTTTAAATTAGTACAAGGCACTGCAACATAATTTAATAATTGCTTTCAGCCTCTTTTCATTGTTCATTCCTCCTTTCAAATGAGTAATTTCATTCACTTTCTTCTCTTTTATTCTTTTCCCACTTCACTGTCTCATCAACAGGAGTGGTCAGGACATGACCATTTGGGAGATCTGAAAGCTTCTGCTCTCACTTTCTCTACTCTATTTCCCTCTCCAAGGTTTCACATTGCTCATCAAAATATTTTGGCAGGGCTGGCATCCCCTTCATTTGTTTCTGAACCTTGCCCATCCTGGGAGGTGCAGAATCTGTCCTGCCAGGTACAAAATACCCTCTAGCAGCACTCAGCACTTTGTTACAAGGCAGACATCAAATCGACTGTGACCCCAAAAGCTGCTGGAGAAGCTGCAATGAAAGCTAAGAAATTGGCAAACATGACAGACCTTCCCTGGGAAATGCATAGGAGATCTCAGTGCTGCTCCCAGCAGAAGATTCCCATAACAAAACCTAACACCACAAATGACGTTACAAACCTTTTTACTAAACTAAATTACAGCTCTAACTGAGGAAGCAAGGAGAGAACAAACACAAGCTATGGTAAGAAAAACTTAGGCTGAAGATTTGTCTCATCCCATCTCAAAACTGTCCTGTCAGAAACCATGAGGTGGTATAGCTGTGTTGCTTACCTTGGAAGAAGCAGAGGGAATGCTACAAGCTCAGCTGCTTCTTTCAGTTAGGACTACCACAACTTTCTCATCTTTGGGAGATGATCCCAAGCAGCCACTGAATTCTCCATGGTGAGGAGCATGGGCTGTTTTATACTACAGTTCTCAAAGTGGAAAACTGCTCTGCAGATAAGGACTTGAGTCTGCAGCCGTCTTCCACCAGCGCAAAGCATACAACTGTGCAAGAAACCTTTTCATAACCATGAGGAAAAAGAGAAAAAAACAACCCAAGTTCTTAAATGTATTCAGACTCAGCTGGAATTCGGACCAAGAGATAGACTGGCTCTTACTTATCCCTGAGGCACATTCGCCCCTCTATATAATTAAGCTCTTGGGCTGTTTTGTTAGTGTTGAGAAGCAGGCTTTGCCAAAAGTCATCTGGCTTTCTCCCTTAAAACAGTGACAGGTTTTTTTCCCCCTCCTTGCTAAAGAAACCTTTCAATTTCATTGCTTATGTGCTTTAGGTATAATTATTTTTTTTTTTACCTTTCACAGTGTTATTTCCTACCCATAAAATTATACAAAAATGGTCATCAGTGAGCTTGCTGAAAAAACCAGCCACCATACACTGCAGAGAATAACCTTAATATTTATAAAAAAAATAAAGACCATACTTCTTTTAAAGATCTTGCTCTAAACAAACTGAATTATTCATGCATAGAATTGTAGAGCATTAGAACACCTGTTTTCAATCATGCATAATGTAAAATCACTCATTACCTCACAAGAGCCTCTACATCTCCAGCAATCAAATGGCATTGAAACAGCAAAACAGGTGCTTGGCAGGTGGATCCAAACAGATGTTGTGGGCTTGGTTGTCTTTTCTTGTACAGGTGTGGTGATCTTGTTTTCAACGGCATAATTGCTATTTGAATAGGTGATATTTAATTCTTATGTGCTTTAATATTTATTTTTTCCTTCTTCAATTCCTTTTTCCACTTTGCAAATGGCACAGGCTCGAAGCAGCTTATGAGATGTGCAAAAGCTCCCAGCTGAAATGTGAGGCAGAGTAATGCAACGGAAAGTACAGTTCTTCTCACTCAGGCATTCATCCTGACGTGAATCTTTGCCTGTGAAACTTTGTGCCCCTTAGATGACCTGTGTAAAACCACTGCAGCTACTGCCAGACTCTCAACCAGGGGCTGGGGTGCCCTTCCTGCTGGATATTTGCACATCAGGTGTACGGAGATAGAATAAACCTTCTTGGAAATAATTGAAACCTGGGAACAGAGAATATTTCTGCATGTTTTTCCAGAATTCAATGACGCATGATTCAAAAGTGTCTGAAAATGCCAGCAGCCCTAGCACTCCGGTGTTGTAAAGGAGCAATACTTTATAAACCTTGTCTCTGCTTCTGCCCAGACTCCTGCTTTTCATGTGGGCTCAATGGGAGAGTGATGCAGAGCAAGCGGCCTTGCTAAACCAGCCTGTGGGTGTGGCGCTTCGCAAAAGCTGCAGAAAGTATTGAATCTGCAAAGAAAAGGATAAAAAAAAAAAAAAAAAGACAGAAAAAAAAAAAAAAAAGACAGAAAAAAAAATAACAACCCCCCTGTTAAATTTACGGAAAATAAATCAACACTGGCCAGGCAGTACTTTGGTGCTTATAGCCTTCAAGCACTCATTACTGGTTGGCCAAAGCAGACATGTTCCCACTCCTACTTCATTTTTCAGCAGCAAAGTGGAAAATCATTACAAACAGCTTTAAACTTGGCACCTTGTCTAGCTTCTTCACAGACTGGCCAGGGATTGACAAACTGTGGTGGCAGTTTATCGCCTTGACAAGTTTCTTGCACCCAGGTTGTGTATGCTACTCATGGCCTGCCATCTCGGGGACAGAGACATAGACATGGGATGCAGTAACTCACATCAACGTTTCACCCAGGTGGGTTAAGAGTAACACAATTTTTCATGGTTAGTATACAGTTCTTCTAGGATGTAAACAGCTTGGTTTTGCACCTAGCTATTGTCTACTATGGACCAGAGCAGTAGTTTTTGGACAACAATGTGTCACCATGGGATTCTCCCTGACATCACAGTGGTTTGCTCAGCATTGATGTGCCCTAAAAGATGTGTTCCAGCACAGTGCAGAGGAAAATTGGTCTCTGGACTGAATCCAGAACATGGGCAGAGGGAAAGTGCTTTCCACAGATATGTGAAGACTACCCAGTAATACCCTGAATAGTTGATTCAGAGTGCCAGTGGACTTCTCTCTTGAGGCGAGGAAATTTAAAACCCATTTTTGGCCTAATTTTTGGGTGTCATAGCTCATGATTTAAAAACAGCCAAATGGTAGGGTAAGAAAAACTAGGCTGTATACATTGGGTAATATTAAGAAACAAACTATATACAATGTAGTCTGTTTACTTAGGTAAAAAAATGACATCTCCCTTACACCCATCACTAAAGCTGTCAAACACCTCACAATTTTCAGCTACTCAGTTGTATATAGGGAAACATTATTATAGATTTTTGTTTTCCTTTTGTTAATTTGGATGCATAAATAAGTAGAAGGCGAGATTGTTAGTCAGAGTATCCATAGTTCATTCCTCTCCTCCCACTCTACCTGGCTGTGAAGGAGAGCAAAATGCAGCATGATACTGCTACTAGCAAGGTCCTCCCACAAGTAGACTGATATGCTGGAAGGACATATGCATACAAAATATGTGTGTATATATATATATATGTATATAACATACTAGGGATTATAATAGCAATATTTATGGAATATGGTCATTATCAGTTCTTATTCCAAGACATAGAAAATACTTTGTATAACCATAGTAATTCAGTTATTTTGCCTCTGTATCCCATAAAACTTAACTGTATTTTTTAGTATCAGATGTCTCATTTTTCTTTGAGTATAAGCATCTTTCATTATTTCTAAGCAATAATGGTGAAAGAACCTGAGAAATTAGGGGATTTATTTTGTATTTACCTCAATGAAATAGGTGCTCAGATGCCGGGGTAATAGGAACAGTTAATGAATCTGTCCTGAACCAAGTATGACAGAATTTAGATTACACAATTACCTTAACAACTAGGATACTAAGACTGATAACTACACACAGATATGTACATGCATATATCTATATAGCTCAAACTTACACAGACAAGAAGTACATCTAGCATTAATTTATGTGGCAATTAAAACAAGAAAGACTGAGAAAAAAAAAATTCTACCAGTACACACAATGGCTTACCTTTCCAAACTGAGCACATGCCTCAAAACAGAAACTTCCAGAAATAGCAGGTACCTGTCACAAGCTCTGTGCACCATCCTTCACACCAGTCCTTCATCCTTCGCCCAGGCTCCTTCTGGAGGGAGCACATGGAAAGGAGAACCCATTAACAGCTGAAAAGCTGAGTGAAGGCTTAGGCTCCTGAAAGCCTCTCTTCAGAACATTTCCTTAGAGACTGTGAAATTCTGGGTCGGATATGTGTGATTTCTGATTTAACAGAAGTTACTTTAAGTGGAAGAACAGCATAGAGAAACAAAGGAAGAATCAGTGGATCGAGGATAAGATTAAAGCTCAGCAAACACTTCCCAAATTCCATTTGAGAATAATATTTGAACTACATTTTTTATCAGAAAATGTAAACTCTTACATTGGACAGAACAGGTCCATCTCATCTACTCCAGCACAACCTCGGCCTCAGCATCTACAGATGTCCCCCTGTGCTCCTCCTTTGACCTCCCATCCAGCCCCAGGTGCTGGATATCATTCTCATCCCAGGATGAGGTTTTGGAGATTTTTTTTGAACATTTCCACAAAGGTCTGTTTGATCTGGAGTGCTGCCTTCAGGAAAAGAAGCTGCTCTCATTGTCCTTGTAGGAACGTTTGACCACGCTTTGCTGCAGGATCTTTTCCTACATAGTTGTCTTCATGACTGGATTTCAAAGGACACAGCACTGCTCTTCCCTTTGACACCCCTTGCCAGCCACACCCCTTGGCTTGTGACGGGTCTGTTTTTTTCAGCAATATCTTTCAGTTCATGCCTCATATTTAATTTGTGTCTCAGCTGATCACAGAAATGGCATGGATTGGTCTCTCCAGAATGGTTCTGACCAATTTTCTTTTCACATGAAGTATGTATTATTAACAATCAGCAGCCACTCAAAAAACACCTCAATTCCAAAGTTTTCCACAGTATACAAAAAATCTAAATAAATTAATAGCTCCAACATTTTCTTCAATATTGGTAAGAGTGGGCTGTGTAAAATCAAGGTGAGAGGGGAACTCCTAAGATAAATATCTTCTAAAACATGTTTCATTCACAGGCCAGTCATAGCTATTATGTGCCTAAGGATAAAGAATTCATTTAATATCACTGTGACACTGTGTATTAACCAATAAGTTGGTCATATGGCTCTTCTCAGAGAGATATTACAAGGGGGTTATGAAGTATGTGGTGTTATGAAGTATGTGGTGTTATGGAGTATTTCTGGTGTCCTCAATATAAAAGGGACATGCAACTGTTGGAACAAGTCCAGAGGAGGGCCATGAGCATCTCCCTATGAAGATAGGATGAGAAAGTTGGGGCTGTTCAGACTGGAGAAGAGAAGGCTGCATGGAGACCCTATAGGAAGGGGGCCTATATTGATGCTGGGGAGGGACTCTTCATTAGGGACTGTAGTGAGAGGACAAGGGGTAAGGGGTTCAAACTTAAGCAGGGGAAATTTAGATTGGAAATGAGGAAGAAATTCTTTACTGTAAGGGTGGTGAGGCACTGGAATGGGCTGTCCAGGGAAGTTGTGAATGCTCCATCGCTGACGGCATTCAAGGCCAGGTTGGACAGAGCCTTGGGTGATATGGTTTAGTGGGAGGTGTCCCTGTGCATGGCAGGGAGTTGGAACTAGATGATCTTCAGGTCCTTTCCAACCCTAATTATTCTATGATTCTATGTTAAGAAATAAAGTTTTATCCCATGGGATGTGAATGCACCATTCACATCCCGCTCATCTGAGATGTGCATCCAGAAGTTATAGATTCATACTAGAATCTTAGAACTGTTTGGATTGGAAGAGACCTTAAAGACCATCTGGTTCCAACCCCCATGCCAGAGGCAGGGTCACCTTCCACAGATCAGGTTGCTCAAAGCCCATCCCACCTAGACTTGAACATTGCCAGAGATGGGGAAGCCACAGCTTCTCTGGGAAACCTGTGCCAGTATCTAACCACCTTCATAATGAAGAACTTATTAATATCTAAATCTACCCTCTTTCAGTTTAAAGAAAGTTCCCCATTTCTATCACCCTTTTAAAAAGTCCCCCTCCAGATTTCCTGTAGGCCCCCTTTAGGCGTTGAAGGTTCCTATTCATTCACTTAGTGGTTCCTTCGGAGCATGATCAGCTGCACACTCATCCCTATGGTGTGAACAAAACTGGTAGCTTACAGACATTTTGTTTGATTGTTTGTTTTGTTGTTGGGTTTTTTTTTTTCATGAAATCAGATTGTCACGGGTCAGCAAGAAAGGATAAGACGACTGTTAGAAAATCCTCAAGCTGAACTTAAATGGGAGTATTTCTCCTGATTTTTGGTACTGGGTGCTGTGGAGAGATCAGATGACATCTGACAGAGGCTTAACACACCTCCCGTGCACGCACAATTAAAGGGCTGGGAAATATAGATGGTTGGTGCCTATTCTTCAAAAGCCTGTCTCACAAGGTATTGAGAAGTTGGCAACTTTAGTTCTTCTCTACCTTGTGCTCCAGACTCCCCACACGATGTGCCAGGTTTGTGGTGGGAAAGATTAAACCCTGTGGCTGGGTTTCACACTTTGCAGAAAAATTACTACCACCCAAACCTTGCTTACACACCTAAAATGGAATCTTCAATCAGTTTAAACATGCTTGAGTCCTACACATATTGCTGAAATCCAGTATATTTCTACCATAGAGCAAAATTGCAAATTACCCAGCGTTGCAAAATTTAAGCAGGCCTGTGATATCCTGGGGTTGATTATCCACATTTACATGGGGTTTGCACCCTCTGACTGCAGTGGAGTGACTCCTGCTTTTCCCCTATGTCAGCGTGGGGAGACCCAAGTCCCCCTGTGGACACTGAAACCAGGCATTGGAAATAGTTGTTCCAGCTCTTTTAGGTACACACTGATAGGTTTGTCCTGACATGTGTGCGTACATATACGTATACACACACATACACACTCTCATACATATTTATATTAAAAATATATTAATTATATATGTACTTACATAAATGGGAATGAAGCATTAAGTACCCCACTGGGTGCAAACCCCACAGACCAAGCTGCATGCAAGTGCAGACTCCCTTGATTTTCAACCTATGGCAGCAGGGCCGGGGTGCTGGTGGCTCATGGTGCTGGGCCGCTTGAGCAGCTATTCTTTCAGCCTGACAGCTGCAGATCCCAGGTGGTCTGACATTTGAGACAGGGGCTGCGGGTAGGATTGAAGGTGTTTTAGGAGAGAAGGAGGCTGTGAATAACACCGAGACCTCATCCAGATGGAATCGTTCACAGAACAACCTGAGATACTCTTTTACTGTCCATATGTCTCCCAGGTCTCCAAAGGCCATACTCCATTGATTTATTAGAAATCTGCTTTTTTCAGCATTAGCTCTTTCCAAAACAGAGTATAATGTGAGATATACTATCACCTGAAACACCCCTTCTTAAAAATCAGTTTTTCGCATAAGATAGTCTTCAGAAATGCTTCAATAAACATAAGATCAGAGAGTATTTTGGTGTGGGAGCCCCCTCTGCATGTAGCCTTTAAACAAATTTCTTTCTGACACATTACGTGATGAAACATTTTATAGGGCATTTTTAAGGTAAATAAATGATTGAAGCCATGGTACCAGTAGAATAAAAGCCACCAGATACAACTCTGCTAACAGTCTGCCTTACACTTATTCTTCCTTTTTATATTAGCCTGAAAGAATTATTTTATTGTTTTAGCACTGCAAACAGTTGTTATTAGTGTATCTTATTTATAGTTAGTTCTTTGAGGCACTATAGTAATATAGAAAAATTTCAGTTATTTCATCACACTGGTGAATTTAATGAACCTGAAGGTGTGTGTTATTTTAGCACTTGCTGTAGCTCCTGTGAAAACCCAATGGTGCTAAAATCTGTAAACCTGTCACTGCTTAAGTAATAACCTTGTTAAAAGCATCTTCATTTAACTTATTTCAGTTTTTGCAGAATGCAGGTTTTATTTTATCAGTGTAGGGAATAGGTGTTTCCAACCAACCACTTATTGTAAATATAGTTAATTGTAGTTCATTAATTTATTCTCAGTGTTATTGCTTTTATTTTAACACTTAATTTAAATTAAACATTGTCTAGAATTGAGTTCCCATTTTCGATTTTTTTAAACAAACTCCTAATTTATATAAAATATCTTTGGTTAGAATAGTAAATTTTATCCTGCAATATGGAAAATGCTCTTTGCATTCATTAATATCCCTTTATGCTGCAAGAAATGAACTTTCTTCCTTAACAGTAGACAGGAAAACAAAATGACCATTTTTTTTTAATCTTACCACTGTGAAATAGGGCTTCTTTAGTTCATTTAAAAACGCAAAGAAAATGAGATATTGGTGACATGTGTTCCAAATTATCAATTGATCCCCGCACATGTACATCTACAATTATTGAAATTCTGGCAATAAAAATAATGAGAACTCCCTGCTACTTATTGCCATTCAGCAAAAGAGAAGTGCAATGTGGCGCCATCACTTTTTTATTGCATCAGAGATACTTCCTACATTATTACACTGTGGAGTTGTTTGTGACAAATGTTAAAAGTACCTGGTTCCTCGTAAATTCCTACAAGGTGGCCAATTATCCATCTATTAAATACTTTCTTCTTTGAGATCTGCTATGCCACCCAGTGCTGTATGGCAGACACAACGCATCTCAGGGATAAAGCCCACAGAAAGTGATGCTGACTGTCAATACAGGTCCCTGTTCCTGAAGGCAGAGAGACTACAGTAGAAACCCAAATGTGTTGGATGTTTTGAAATGATTATCAGAATCAGCTATCCAGGATGCTTCTATTAGATTGGCATTTCATTGGGGGTTTGTTTATCCCTCAAAAGCCCATAATTTAACCCTTATTTTCAATGTGGTTATGTTTCAGTGTTTATTGATCCATGCTCCAGTGTAGGACCACAACTAATATAAATCAGAGCACCATCATCAAAGGGAGTGCAGCATCCCTGATATTCACTAGGCACAAAGCTGACCTTTGCTATTTAATAATTCCTATCATCAGAAGTTTCTGGCCTAATGAATCTTTATTTTAGTTTACAAACAAGTCAAAAATGCTTGTAAATTTCATCTCTTTCCTTGGTTTTGTTTCCAAAACCCTAAGCGGGGAGGGTGGCAGTGCATTGCTTCTTGAGTAGTGCTAGTACCTCTGATTGGGTCCCTCACAGCAAAAAAAAGTGATGCTGCATGAGTTAGTCCATACTTGGACGTTAGGAAGCAAAGTGAGAATGGTCAGTGCGCAATCTCTGAGACAGGAGTGAAGAACGGAAGTGGGACTGAAGGCAGCAGCAACATCCCTCAGTGGCTTTATGAGCATCTCAAAGCCAAGATCTGAGCATCTAGATCTGCTCTTGAACTGTGGAAAACCAGCAAAGCAGATCAAAGAGATGAGGGGTAGGAGGAGGAAAGACACACTGCCCATGTGCTGTCTACTCTACAGCAGCTTCACTTCACAAAGAAATAGGTCTTTAACAGACAAAAAGGGAGTGAACATGTCTTAAGAGCTATGGCCAGAAAAGGAGGAGGGGAGCCAAACTACCAGCTCCTGTACCTGACTATAGGATCAGAATTTAGGGCAGAAGTTAGAATGCTTCAAATCCCAACAGCTGCAGTGCGTCTTCAGGATCTGAGAAATCAGACTAAGTAACTGAAAAGGAATCCAGTTGTTTAAGCTAAGGCTGGGATTGTGTTTATGTTTGTTTTGCTTGTAAACTTTTCAATAATTACCAACTATGATTTAGATATAAAAGTAAATCCTCTATAAATCCATTATTTTGGAGCAGTTTGTGAGCTTGGACCTGGGAGCTCCACTGCTGCAGAGCCCAGTGTGGTCGGGGTCAGCATCAGTGTGCCTCTGGAGCTCCTTCATCCCCCCATAAATGTGTTTTTGAAACTGGATTATGAGCTCTTACTTGTATTGGACTTAGCTGTTAAAAGAAACCTTGAGCCTTTTCTGTCCCAAGATCAGAAAACCTTCCTGAATGAAACATCTGGCCTGTTTTCAGAAGACCTCCTATTTCTCCTGACATGGTATGATACTGCAATCCATGTAGAAAAAAGAAAACACAAATTTAACACGTGCAATATATACCCAGCACTGAGAAACAGAACTGAATACAGCTGTTTGAGTGAGGATGGAGAAAAGCAATGCTGGCATCACCATTCATTTGAACCCTGCAGAACAGGGCAGCCCAGCAGTAAAGCTGGGGAAGAGGATTCACCTTTTTGTGAAAACTAGCATAAGCCAGCCCAGCAATGGGTTTCATACACATTTGTACTGTATTGACTTTAGCTGGTTTATAACTAAAGCTATGGCTATTTATCTATGGTATTGAGAGACAGAATAATTCCAGGTAAGGTTTCACATTAATGACCTTTTCTTCTTCTAATATAAAAGCCAGCACAACATAGTTCTGTATCTATTGCTAGTACCAAACTGGAGTTAAGTCAATATTATGTTTATAGCTGTAGTGATAAAAAATGTAAGATAAAATTTAAAATTATTTAGCATAAAATTTGAATTTAATAAGATTCTGCGTTAAGCCAGTCTACATTTATCCTTCACATTGACACAACCGTAATAGCAGTTTGACCCACACAACTTTTTTTGCTTCTTAAGTTATATTATTACAGACCAATTACACATTATTTAAAGAAACATTATTAATTATTGAAACATTAAAAAGCTGAAGTCATTGTTTTTATGTACTTAGCATAGCTTTTAAGACAGATTATAGAGAGAGAATCTTTCAGTAGATAGTCTTAAAATATTCACCAGTGCTAGAACAATTTAATGAAATTCACATTTATTTCAAGGATTTTTTTAATTAAATCTATTGGTTGTTGGTATCCGTAAACCCTTAAGAATAAACACCTGCAGTGTTTTATTATGTAAAAAGGTAGTTTAATTGCATCATATTTATCACAGACAAATCAAGCCCTATTCAGAAGATAATAATGACACAGTAATTGGACCAGTAATTGGTTCAGGATGATTCAATATTGTACTAATAATCATAAATACTACTGTCTCCTGCTTTGGTACGAGGCTGACACTATATTATAGATTGGGTATGGTGCAATAAATATTTGTGAACTGGGTCTAGTAGTGCCTAGGTCTTTAGTTCAACTGTGTCAGTAAATAAGAGACATCAAATAACATGTCCTACATGAGCAATCATTCCTGCAGATGATGCAGGGAATGTTGTGCTCTTTCCACTTCTAGAAATGACTGGAAGAAGCAACTTTTGGCTCTTTGCATTAAGCACTGCCATTGCCTCAGAGATGCTTCTACTCTAATAAACTTGGTCACACTCAGAGGCAGTTGTAAAGTGGATCCATTTGGTGCAAATCTTGCTTTCTCTGACTTTCTGCCTCTTTGTTGATTTTTTTTTTTTATTTTTTTATTTTTTTTTTCATTCCTCACTATAGGAGAAACAGAGTATTTCAGAGGCCAAATGTGCAAAAAATGCCAAGCATCTAACCTCAATGGAGAAATAGAAAGGTGGCTAAAGAAACCCAAAACAGGTCACCCCAACTCCACAGCAAGTCAGGGAATACACATAGTGTGCTTTGTCCCTGGTGGGTCATGTACCTCTGGCAATGGCTACCGATGAGCCTCCATGGTCACCAGACCCCAGCAAACCCCTGGCATCTCCTGGGCTTATGTTCCCAGCAGAAATCAATACTGCTCTTGCTTTCTTTAACTGTACCTTTTTCATGCCTTTCCAATATTTTCTCTGTTTGGCAGGTCCAGAGAACTATTATTTGAAATCAGGTGTTCACGTTGCTCCCTGCCTCCTCCACTGTGGGGGTCTTTCTGCAGTCTCTCAGGAAGCCACACTTTCTATTTTGAATACGAATGGTTTTCTCTCATAGAAATCATGATAATTTTGCTATGGAAAATACCTTGTGAAAATAATAATGGTAAAAACACCCCTATTGGTTCCTTTTTCTTACTAAATGTAGCATGTCAGCAATGAGGGCTGAACTTTCTAAACACAGATAGCCATAAACAGTAGTGCTTAGGTTCAATCTTAGGCATGTAAAAAGAGATGTCAAATTTCCAGACACTACAACTTCACTAGATTTCATCAGAAAAGCTTTGACCAGTGCTTTCCAGACTGTCCTGATGTGCCTTGACATGCTTGAGAGGTGGGCTGATGCCCACCTGATGAAGTTTAACCAAGTGCAAGGTCCTACACCTGTGTCGAAGCAATCCCCGGCACAGCTACAGGTTGGGCAGAGAAGAGATTCAGAGCAGCCCTATGGAGAAGGACTTGGGGGTGTTGGTCGATGAAAAAATGAACATGAGCCGACAGTGTGCGCTTGCAGCCCAGAAGGCCAACCGTATCCTGGGCTGCATCAAAAGGAATGTGACCAGCAGGTGGAGGGAGGTGATCCTGCCCCTCTACTCTGCTCTCTGAGACCTCACTTGGAGTATTGTGCGCAGTTCTGGTGTCCTCAATATAAAAAGGACATGGAACTGTTGGAACAAGTCCAGAGAAAGGCCACAAGGATAATCATGGGACTGGAGCACCTCCCGTATGAAGATGGGCTGAGAAAGTTGGGGCTGTTCAGCCTGGAGAAGAGAAGGCTCGTGGAGACCTCATAGCAGCCTTCCAATATCTAAAGGGGGTCTGTAAGGATGATGGAGAGGAACTCTTCATTAGGGACTGTAGTGTTAGGACAAGGGGTAATGGGGTCAAACTTAAACAGGGAAAGTTAGATTGGATATGAGGAAGAAATTCTTTACTGAAGAAGAAATTCTTTACTGTGAGGGTGGTGAGGCACTGGAATGGATTGCCCAGGGAAGTTGTGAATGCTCCATCACTGATGGCGTTCAAGTCCAGGTTGGACAGAGCCTTGGGTGGTATGGTTCAGTGGGAGGTGTCCCAGCCCATGGCAGGGGTTTGGAACTAGATGATCATAAGGTCCTTTCCAACCCTAACTGTTTTATGATTCTATGATTTGAACACCTGCTTAGTTTTTTGCTATCATGACTTTCTTACTATGTTAACAAAAGCCTTACATATCCCAATTGTTCAAAATAAATAGCATACAGGTACTCAACTGTAATCTGCTTTTTTTGCTCTCTTTTTTACTTGCATGTGTAATATTTATTATCTTAAATTTGGGGGGACAATCTAATCAAGCAAACACAATAGCATTATGGCATATTGTGGATGGTAGGAGGTTGCAGTCCTGCAGCCAGTGGCTTGTTTATCGTGGGTTGATACAGTATAACATGGCACATAAAACCACTCACATGCCATTTAATGATAACTGTGAAAATCGTGCCTGTCACTACTGCATTCAGCAGACACTTGGCGGATCTACGGCACTGTTACTTCGCCAGTGCTATGGTCTTTCAGAGAGAGCCAAAAGGGAGTGGAGCCTCATTATCCTAGAAACAATGATCGTTATTCACTAGGCAGAGAAACTTGCCTTTCATGGTGCATTATACAGCGTAGAGTTGGAATAGAGATAACATATCCCCTTTATCATCAGAACAAAAGCTCATGGTCTGTGCTCCTGCCTTGGAATAATGCCCTCAGCAGCCTAAACTAATGCATTTGTAAGCAGTTACCTCTTTTCCTTTAATTGCCTTGTACTGGAAGGATGGCACAGTGAGGGCCAGGTACCAAGAGAAGATGGACAGTACAATGCTGAGCTGCTGTCGCTCTAGGAGAGACATAAGAATGCTGCCTGGCTCCAGTTCTCCTTGATGCACAAACCCACTTTCTGACACTTCCACTCCAAAACACAGTACCTGAAGGATGGAGGAAGGGAGAGAGATGAAGAATGCAGACAGCTGAAGAGACAACTCACATTGCAGAAGGTACTAAGGAAACCTTTCAAGACTATGTAGTGGAGCAGCCATAGTCTAGGCACTCAGGCTGAAAGCAATCTGTACAAATGAAATGCCATGGCAGAATGGCACCAGGAGAACAGTTCACTCATAATGGAGTCAAAGTAATGGAGCCCAAACACACGAGTTACGCACTTGTCCTGCAACAGTGACTGCTATGGAAAGGCATGCAACTCTGAACTATCCTTTTCTAATTTTTATTTCCCTTGATGCCACATCCCCAAGCCACTTTTTTTTCTTTTTCACTTTGCCTGAGTCTTACCTTAGCATCATGCAGGGAGGAGGGAAAGGTGAGAAGACAGGAGAGCTATCGCTGTGCACAGCCAGGCAGGCAGGCAGCAGAGGTAGATGAACAGAATGTGTTGAAAGCATCATGATCCAGCGCCAGGAAATAACAGTTAGCATATCCCTGAATGACATTTACAGGAAACCTATGTTTCCTTTTCAGGGCCATAAGCTTCAACAAACTGGTGTGTTCAGTCAGCCCTTCCCCATGTACAGTATGGATGCCACAATTTTCTCAGCATATGCTCAGCTGCGTCCTTCTGATGGCATCCATGTTGGCGCTTTTCCATCTATAGGCATGGAGGGATGTCTTCATCTTCTGCAGGAGTCTGGGGCTACTGCCAAAGGCAGGGATCCAAGCACCACAGGCAAGGAAAGTGGATCATTTTGGTTCCTGAATAAGGATTAGGCTTTGCAACACCTGAGCAGTGAAAATCCTGCAGAGCCTTCATGGCCAGAGCCAGAAAATGCTGCAGTTCTGCTGAATATTGCTGAGTGGAATCCTGTTTACTAAGGTGAATGTTTGCTGGAGAGCAAATTTCAGGAAATTTAGGAAACAAATGACAAATAGGCAGCCGCATGTAATGTCTGCATAAAGCCTTCAATGTTTTTGGCTCCAATGCTTTCTCAACACATAATAGATTAAACTTTCATTAACTTAACTCACTTTCAGCTCTCACCTAAGGAAAATCCCACATTGGCTGTGCCTTTACTCCAAGAACTGGTTTTGTATGTGAAGAAGACATCCCTTTGATCTTTTTTTATATGCTACTGAAGAGCTCAATTATACACCATCCTAACTAACAATACCAGTCAAATCCTTTTTTTTATTTCCTTCTTTAATTTTAATCACAAGTAATAAACAGAAAAAAAAAACCCATAAAAATTGCTCTATTTTTCTCCCAGAGCTTATCTGCCTCTTGTCTTTTCATAGCATAGACCAAAATGTACTCTTCTTTCTTGAGAAAGGAGGATTTCACTGAAGTAAACAGGATACCCAGAATTAAGGACAGGATTTTGTCTACACACTATTTTATCCAGGGTACTTTATCATATCTGATACACTTAGGAGAGGAGAAGGGGATTTATTTAGATACTAAATGGCCTCAGAAATCATTCTTAACAAGAAATAAAAAATTCCTTTTACATAAAATCATGTTATAGAGTAACTGTTCAAGTTAATTTAAGGAGAACATTTAAAAACAAAAGCCAAGTCACAGCTATACACAAACCTGCCTCTCTCCTGGTTGAGAAAGAAAAGCTGAAATATTTCCTCTCCTCCTTTCTGGTCAGCTTGTTTTACTGAAGCAAGAAGGTAATCTTATCAATTAGCAGTGCATAAAAACCGGGCATACACAAAGCAGCAAGTGGTGATATAGTTGTGAGTTAAAAGCATTTTTATGGCTCTGCACCTGATCAGGAAAAATCTTTTTAGGTCACAGGAAAGAAGTTGTCTCCTACTTTTGAGCCATTCTTTTTCTCCTTCTTCAAACACATGCCTTTTCCAAAGAAATGATGACAACACATGGCTAATTAACAGCAAAGAATAATTGAACTATGGCAATAACTATCTACCTTTAAATCAAAGGAAGAAGGCAACCAATACTAAAATTTAATCTGTCCTCTGGGGCTGAAGACAGCTTACAGGTTCAAGTCAGATAGCAAATGTAGCTAAATGGCAGTCAGAAAAGATCATGTGACTGGGGGCTAAAAACTAATTAATCTCCATAAAGCTGTAAGTGAGGTAGGTAAGATGACTTGAAATCTGATTACATTATTGCATTTAAGGAGGGAAAATGCAGCATGTATTTTTCATGCTGATTTTAACCACCTGAGCCCTTAATGACATTTTGTATCTTGAAAGAAAACTCATATTTCATTTATACTTAAAAAGATCTACAAAGATGCTATTGTCATCTGCACAGAAATTACAAATTTAGCCTCAATAATGCTGCTATGAAACACAGATTGCATTTCTAAACTTTTTTTCCAGTGTAAGTCAGAAGAAGGTTCCATATAACTATGGGAAACATTAAGCCATATATATAACAAAAGCTGAAATAAAATTTTAATAAAAAATAATTTTACTATATACTGCAATTCAGAAAGAAAAGAAGACCCTGCATTCTAACTGACTGCTAAAGATGCGTGTGCTTTATGCTTCTGATTTGTAAACAACCTCCAACGCTAAATTTTGAATTAGTGGGAACAGAGCACTGTTAATGATTTCTATTATTTATAAATGGCTACAAAGCAAAGAACAAACAACAAAACAAAAACTCTAGGCAGACAGGAGATCTCAGTTCAATGAATCTCACCAAAATATGCACAGAATAGACCCACTTAATACTTATTATTGCGGAGTACAGATGTTAGAATAGAAAGCAAAAGAGAGATAAGGGAAAACTGCAACCACATACCAAGCTGAAACAAACCCTGAAGTTGATTTTTTAGGCTTCAGTCATGGCTATGGGATGTTCTGCCTATTATCTGCTTCTTGTGTAGCAGCATTCATGGAAATATTATAGACTGGAAAACACTACAGACACAAAAAACCCCAAAACCACAAAAAAAACAGAGGTGTTATCAGAGTCAATTATGTGTTTCTGAGATTCATTATCAGCAGCACCTGATAACCACCAGTGCACTGCAACTGCCGGCTTGTGCAGGGGATTGAGACAGGGACAGCTTTATGTGATAAAAAAGTGTACTTTTAAAATGTTCATAATATACTTGATATATACTGCTATACAAGTATATAGCAGCAATAAATAAACAGCATTTAAGTTAACAAGGGTACATTTATAGGCATAATAACGGTATTTTGCACTTCTGCAACACCTTTGATCCCAGAATTTCCAACTCCTTTGCAAGGATTAATTAATTAAGCTTCAACACGCCCTTGCACCAGATGTTATTAAAATACTTTTTATGGCTTACAAACTCTATGAAATACATGCTTGTATTTCATGTCTTATTGTGCCTCCTATCCAGAGCAATTACTTGGCTGTGTGGTGGGTGGGAAATGATGGTGGGGTCCTCCTGCATGCTTGGGCTGAGGGATTGCCTTGCAGCTTTTAGCCTCTCACTGCTGATCAGGAAATTTGGGGATTCACATCTGCCCCTTCTCTTGAGCAGCTTTTCCCTGGAGCAGCTCCCCTGCTTTGCCTGTCTTTCTCCTAAAGGCTCACCCTCAGCCTTTCCTTCTTTGTCTCCTGTGTTGCTTTTTGATGAGTGATCTTCCTGAAATGCCCAGGGATTTCTCAATTTTGCTAGTTAGACTTAGGAAGACATTTTTCCCACGTGGTGAAACTGCCATGTGGCTGTAAAGTGCCCTCCCCCCACTTCTCCTTTTCCCTGCTTTTTCTCTCAGGAATCAAATCATTACACTTCTTACATCTTTGATCCTGGTTTTGCCAGAATTCAACATAAATTATGCTTCAAACCTGGCTTGTAAGTGATTTAAGGTAGAGCCACTTGGCAGTAGAACTTGCAGGATGAGAGCGTGCGTTTGTAAAGTTTGGCACAGATGGATGCACCTCCTTGCATGAACCCTTAGCCTCAATGGGAAAAGACAGTTATATGGAAATTTGCTCTGAACCATAATCTTTGTCTTATCACACTTATCTGGAGCTGGCTATGCATCCTTCCCTAGACTGTGACTAGAAGAAAAGTCCCACATGGATCAGAGTTTGGACCTATAACTTGTTAAACTCGAGAGAAGCCACACAGATACTTGAATTAAGGATTTATTGCTGTTGATTATTTTAAACTGTTCTCTTTCCTCCTGATTCCAGAAGCAGACTCTCAGGAGCATAAGTTCGCAATGCTGGTGGGTGAGGATGTTAATTTAAATCTCTTTTTCTACCTTTTTTTTTTTTACTGAATTTCACTGAATTACATTATTATTTACTGAAACTGGTTGTGTTTGCTGGTCATTGGTCAAATTTGAGCAAAATTGGGTCGATGAATTCAATTACTTGGACCATAAACTGCACAAATCCATGGACAACTTCACTTCATCCACATCACCTTCTATAAAACTAATAAAAGCCACTAATACATGCCAACCAACACCTTAAGTTGTTCTCCTCTTGGCCTAGGTATATAATGTACCCTGAAAACTAAACTGCTTTCGCCAAAGCTGTCCAGATCACTAAGTTTTCAGCAGTAACAAGGCTTTTAAGGACAGGTACTCAGAAAGGTAGTATGGATGGGCTTAAAACTTTCAGTAAGTTTACCCTTAATATCAGTGACAACACTCAGCTGTGCACTATGGGTATCCAAATTTCTAAAAGCAGGGGGAGATGGACCTTTTTTGAGACCTACCAACCACAAATGTTCTGGTGAACAAAATAACCCACTATGATGATAATAAGAGGGATAGGGGTTATGGGCTGTGGCTATGGGTAGTTTGGTGAGACACATACCCAGCTATCCCTAACTGTTATTGTGGCACTGACAAAGTTGTAGACTTTCACCAAGCAGATAGCTTTTGACATTCCCTTACCAATATAATTTTTTTCTCACGGTGGTCAGCACAGTCTCACAGTTTACTTTATCTGAACTACCTTCCTGCTGCTGTAGTAATGGCACACCAGAAACCAATTTTAGGTTTCCTGTATTATCCTCCAGACATTGAGCATGAATCGCATCATAACTCGTACTTTTAACAGATGTGCTGTTGCTCAGTAGCTGCAACGTTCCTTTAGACTCAGTATTTCCTTTGTAGCTGTGCTCTCTTATTCAGGCCATAAAGAGAAACTGTCTGACCAGTGGTCATACATAACTCAGCTTTAAAGCATGGTTTTGCTTTTCTATAGTGCTGTGCCATAATGTTTTGTCACACAAGGTCTCATGCCAGCTACTCTTGGGAAATTTACTGCTGACAAGCATTGAGCAGAGCCTGTTCCTTTAAAAAGTACTTTGTGGATTTCTTTTTTGAGGAAATAAGTTTGTTCCTTTTTCTGTGGAAGGAGAGGGAATCCCCAGGCCAAACTTCAGATTCCTGACATAATTTTCCACCTACTCAACTGCAGTTTTTCCCAAGTACATGCACATTCCCACACAGTTTGTGGACTTTGCAGCTTCCATGTGCCTACAGAGAGCGGCACACCCTGGAGAATGGGAAAGACAGAACCTACCACAGAAGTGTGTTTTACCTAAATGAAGGGAAGACTTTAAAAATAAATTATGATCTTACCTGTTTCAGGTCACTTGGATAATGTAGCTGAGGCCAGCTGGGCTGAAAAAGTGTTTGTACCATACGGATGTTGATATCACAGCTCTGTGTATTGAAATATTTAGTTACACTAAGGTATGGCACAACCAAAATACCTTGACTTAATTTGGCTTGCAGCTGAATAATGTCATTTAAGATGTCAAGAAGTGGCTCTCTTATTTTTACCTTATCTCTTCTCATAAGTCCACAATTTCTAGTCAAAAGCTTTAAAGCATCTATTTTTTTTTTTTTTTTTTCCATAGAAAGATAATATTGTAATCAAAGGACTTTCTCTTGGACTGCATAGTCCTTGGTTTTATACACTTGAGGCAAAATATGAGATACAAATCTATCTGAACAATCTTTAATAAGAAGGTAAGTAAATTCTGGCTTAATATAAAACCCAATTCAACTATTAATCATGTTTACAGATAATTCTTGATGTGGCATGATATCATTTAATTTAAAAAACAAAACAAAACAGAAACAAAGCAAAAGGCAGAGGAAGTGACAGCGTACATTTTTTTTTTAAACTGTGCCATGTAATAATATCACGCAAAGAAAGCCTTTATAGCCTATTCTGTGTATAGGTCATAAATTACCAATCAGACATGTAGATACCATTTAATATTTCAAAGTCTTATTTCATATATTCCTTTTCCTTGTTCATGCTTTTTCTTAACAAATACACTTGGCCATAATGAAAATAAACCTGCTGAAGTCTCTGTGGCCTGAGACAAGCTATAACACATTTCTGCACCACGGGGTGGGCTCATGGGATACCTACTGAGAAAATGCATCCCCTCTGCGCATGCCCAGACTATTAAAATGAATTGACATGTTAATGCTGACAGGAAAAGAGCACAAGAGAGCTTGCTAAATTACTGCTCAGTCAGGCACTAGGAATTCCTGGGTGGCTAACTCCTGAGCAAAACCTGCAGCAAGGAGATGGGGAAGAAAGGGAGGGGGGAAGAGAAGTGGGTGAAAAAGAAACTTTATTGTCAAATGCACCAAAACAAACACTAAGGGGTTGTCACGTTAGTAATGCACCTACTCATAAATCATATGGATTTTAATCATACCTGCCACCTCAGCCTGCTTCTCCCCTGAGAAATTGTTTTCTTTTTGCTCCCTCCTTCACTCGCTTTCAATTATCTGGAAGCTGTTTCTCCTGTTTATTTATTTATCTAAAGTTCACGTACAGTATGCATGCACAAATTTCCTCTGGGGGACTGAGACTAGGCAGATCATACAAGGATGCGGTGGAGCGTAGCAACTAACATCTCAGATGAATGTACTCAGTCTCAGAAAACCTGCTTTGGACTATGGTGACAAGAGAAGGGGAGGACAGAAAGTAATTAGTGTGTGTACAATGATGGATTATGGCTTAATATTCAGGCATTTCACCTTTTGACTGCTATAGGTAGGCCCATAAGATGACAAACAAAGTCCACATTCTTGCCAATGAGAATTAAAAAAAAAAAAAAAAAAAGAAGGGGGAGAGGTAGGGGAGTGAGGGGGGACCAGCAAGGTTTTCAAATTTTCACTCTTTTAGCCACGTTCTCTGTTCGGTGTGTAGCTTGTCATTAGTTTAGTTGCATTTAAGACCCTTTAGAGTTTGAAATGCCACATATATGCATAAACGCAACTATGAGAAACCTGAGGGACTGCTACTTAGCAAATTTCTGACAAGCTGGCATAATATTGTTTCTATGTCTCATAGCTTCTATATGTAACTTTATCACTAAAGAGCAACTCACTTTCTCAAATTTTAAGGAGAGAGTGAACTGCCAGTGACCTTTTCTCAGCTCTGGGAGGTGAATGCGTAGCACAGATCCATCATGACATGAAGATCTTATAGACAACTCTTTTTTTAAAAAAAAGCCATCATTTTCACAAGCTAGATTGGAGGAAAAATAGACAAGGAGAGTTCAATAAGGAGTTACAACTACAGGTTAAATAGAGTTTTAACTCCAAACATGCATTTACAGCAGGTTTTGAACTGAAGCTCTGCATGTGTATATTAGGTCTAAGGCAGCTTTTTCGGGGATGTTTGAATCTATAGTTGCTATGCAGGGTATTGCTCAATTAAAAGAACATCTAGACAGCTCTCCCGTTTGGAACACTTGTAGAAATTAAATGGATCACATGCAGTTTGACATTTTGCAAAATAAAAGAATAATTGGGAACCATATTGGTTTTGCCTTTTAAAGTGAAGATTCAAGCTTAACCCTGTGAAGCTTAGCTGGAACCAGAATTTGGAATTTGGGTCCAGATTTCATCCCCCCACAGCTTTCTCAGAAAACTAGAGGTTTTTTTATTTTGATGCTAGAGTTAACTCTTTCACCACCACATACTTCTCATTAGACATTTGATGCACCTCTAGCCCAATGTTTTGAAGTACTGAGAACTTATTTAATCAAGTTCATACTAGGGGAAATAGTTACCGAGTCTGGCAGACTCTTTAGTTCAAAATTTTCCTCTAAAGACCACAACCTCATTAGCAGACAAGTTCACTGCTTCATGTTTTTTGAATAAAGACTTTCTGGAGGAGCCCAGCTACCTGCCAAGGTGAGACAGAGAGTGAGGGTGGGTCTCTCAGACCCACCAACCTCCCCTCAAAAACCAATGAGCCCACAGACTTTCACATGATCTCTATTCTTGTGCAAACACTGTCAAAACCAAATGGACCAAAACCTTGAGATCAAGGGGTTTCTGATGCCCTGCAGGTCTCCAGTCCTTTGATGTACAGCAAGTGCATGCTGTGGGCAGAGCTGGTCATTCATTCACCAAAGAAGCCTCAAGTTCTGATGTATGTGCAATCTCTTAAACATTTCAACATCCCCATTAAATGTTGTCTCATAAGATAAAAGTTAACTTTTTCTCACATTCACTAGAGGTAAACCTGAGACAAAATCACAGATGTTCCCAAACTAAGTTCAAAAGTCAGCTTGAACCATCCTTTTCCAGAAATATGTTTCAAAAGAAATGCAAGGAGATGGCCTTTGTCCTGCACTGCCAGAGGCTGCAGTGGCGTTGAGGGACCCTCAATCCAACTCACCATAGACCTTTGGTCCAACTCATATATCTATACATATGTGAAGGATTCATATGCTCCACAGAATCCACTGAAGACTCTAAAACTCATATAAATCGTCCCTAAGACACAATGTTCCGCAACTGATACTGCCATGGTAGCATTATTACCTGACCTGTATCATGCTCATAGCCTGGCAAGGAGCGTCTTTCCCTTTCTCTCCAAGTTACCTAAGCCAGAACATGCCACAGGTTATTTCCTATGATCACAATTTCTTTTTGAAAAAACATGTACATTTTCTGCCTGCAGCTTCTTCTACCTGAAGATCAAAGCCCTAAGTTGCATACAGTTCACTTCTCTGAAATGCCAGCTTCCTTGATATAAATGACATATTGCACATTTGGTGTAACTTTAATTCCATTTTGTGTTTTAATTTGCAATCTCAGATACCAAAGAAAGACAAGCTGACAAAAGCCAGCTTGCAAATCCATTGAAGTGGAGTTTTCAATGGTTTACATAAAGTAACTCTTAATAGACTTTATTTAAATCTCAAAGTGTATGAAAGGCTGCAGTTTGTCAAAGCAAGATAGACTCATAGAATCATGGAATCGTTTAGGTTGGAAAAGATGTGAAGATTATCAAGTCCAAATGTTAACCCAGCATTGCCAAGTCCACCACTAAACCATTTCGCACATCTACACATCTTTTAAATTCTTTTCAGGATGTGGACACCATCACTTCTCCAGGCAGCCTGCTTCAATGCTTGACAACTTTTTTGGTGAAGAAATTTTTCCTAATATCCCATCTAAACCTCCTCTGGCACACCTTGAGGCCATTTCCTCTTGTCCTATCACTTGTTACTTGGGAAAAGAGACCTACACCCACTTCACTACAACCTCCTTTCAGGTAGTTGTAGAGAGTGATAAGGTCTTCTCTGGGCCTCCTTTTCTCTAGGCTAAATAATCCCAGTTCCCTCAGTCTCTTCTCACAGGACTTGTGCACTATCTAGACCCTTCACCAGCTTCTTCTCTGGATGTGCTCCAGCACATTAATGACTTTCTGACAGTGAGGGGTCCAAAACAACACAGTGTTAAAGGTGCAGCCTTGCCAGTGCTGAGTACAGTGAGACAACCACTGCCCTCATCCCACTGACCATAGTATTTGTGATACCAGTCAGGATGCTACTGGCTGCCTTGGTTGCAATTTTCATTTATTAAGGAGAATATAGGAAAGAAAAATTAAGCAACATTAAACAGTACACAGGAGTAGGATATAAACAAAGTTGCTTCTCTACTAGTTGCCATCCATCAAAGTGAACTATCTGGACTAGCTGACCACTGCAGGGGTAGATAGAGGGTCTGAATTTTATTTTAGCAAGGTGATTGCTTGCAAACAAACACCACAAACAAAAATAATCAATTGGAATTTACCTCTACAGGACTGGAGTTACTCTAATCTGGTAATTATTTTGCTACATGCTTTTCTACTCGCTAGTGTTCCAAACTGGGAACATCACAAGTTTTTGACTGTTTTATTCTCAGAGATCTATAAGGGTTTGTGAGTTATCACTCATCCAGATTTTTTGCAAAAAAGAGCATCTCTAGAAAATAGTCTAGGTAAATAACTTGGCATTGCTAGAAACAAAATTATACTGTATGGGACTTTTATGAGTTAAATGGATTTAGATATAATAAAAATACCTTACCCTCAGATTCATGTTACTCAGATGGCAGGAATTAGTGCCAAAGTTTCGACAGACCTTAAATTTAAACAAACAAGCAGACAAACAAAACAAACAGAAAAAATCAAACAAATCCCTAAGCTCTTTAGTTAGCTTCAGTTTCTTCCAACCTTGCAGTAATGTATGTTTTCCTTATGAAGTTGGGGGGGGAAATGAATAGTTACCATGGAAATTGCCACAAATCTTTTTATTTCAGCCTCCTTCAAGCTATAGAGCATGTTTATAAAGACACACATAGAATCCACTCATCATTAAAGCTAGCTATGAGAACTTAAGCAGCAATATAACTACAATGTTTTCCCAAGTTTTACAGTGTCTTTCACAATAATTTGCTCTGCTCTCATTCTCATTACAAAGGCAATATTAGAATTATAATGACTTACATGCTCTATCATACTATACTACTGTGACCTTTTCAGTATGCTGCCTTTTGAAAGCTTGACAAGGCCACCAGTTCTGTGCATCTTAACATGGCATGAAACTGGGAACAGGGAAGGAAGGAGAAGTGGCTGACAACAACAGACATTCTGCCAAATTCTTTTAAGCCTTAAATAACCTTACTCTAACTTATCATTTTTTGTGTGCATTTAAACAAATTTCCTGTCTTTCCTCCGGCACTTTGTATCCCTTGAATTGTGCCAGTCAGTCAGTGCAATGACTTATCTGCAGTAGGTGCATCGCAAAGCAAGAGGTCTACACCAATACTCTGATGTCTGAATATCAGTTTGGCCATCTGGATTATTCATCAGCTCAGGAAAAACATCAGAATTCAGTCCCAGATGACCAGAGGTCTCTTTTCTCAGCATGTATTACTTTTTTTTTTCATGTGTATTGTAGACACTAGGCCTGTCCCCTTAGACACATGCAGCATTTCCTTTTGAAGGATAGGAAATTTTCTTCAGCTGCAACCCTTGCAGCAAATTCCCCCACGAATGATCAGGAGAGGGAAGGAAGCTCCATGTTGCAGTGGTGGTGCACAAGCTGCTGCACAAGCATGAGGTCACAGCAGGACATGCTCATATCGAGTTAATTTCTCCCACTCCTGGAGCATGAAGAGTCAGAGAAAGGTCCAAAAGAAAGCCCTTTCCAACTATCCTTCCCCTTGTGTACCTTTTTTAGTGGTACAAGGCCATATAATTCCTTGAAATGAGTGTTGAAAGGGCAAGAACCTCTTAAAACTCTTGGAAACCTTATGATGGAAGGAAAGGTTGCAGAAATGCTAAGATGTACAAAGTGGACAGGGCTCCTTGTCTCCTCAGCTGGCCACTTCCCGTCCCAGCTTTTTGATGTGCAGCACTGGAAGCAAACTGAGGAGAAACCAGGCTGGCAATAATCTCTGGTTTTAGTGATCCAAAGGGGCCCCTCAGCCTCCTTCTTATCAGCATTCAGCCTGACCTCCCTCAGATGCTTCCCTTATACTGCAATGTTCCCTACCTTCCTACAGCTGAGATGGGGACCAAGAGAATTTCAACCTTTCATATCTCCATCTCACATCTGTTCTCTGGAATATTACTTGCTGATGTTTTGAGGTTGTTTTGAGACCTATACACACTTAAGGTTGCCTTTTTTTTTTTTTTCATCTTCCAATTCTCTGAAATAAGCTGCCCTGTACATTAGATCTGAAACATTATGCTCCTTGATTATGCCACTGCAATAAGAAACAGGGCTTCCACCACTTTCCTGTGGATCCTGTCCCACTGCATTTGCTTTACAAAGTACCCAAAGTGGTGACTAAAGAGTTAATGATCTCTGAGCCTACTGCTTGAAGATTATTTAGTACACCAGGTGCCTGCTGCACTCTCACTGTTGAAGAGAGCTTGGGAACAGAGATGAATCATGGCTGCAGCTGTGCAGAGGGGTCTGGAAGTTGGTGAGGGAGTTGGTGCAGCAATCACTATCTTCCCAGAACCCTTTTCTATTTACACAGTACAGAGCATGCACTGAGCAAGCCTAGGTGGACCCTGGCCATCCCAGCATCCACAGACTAGCATTGCTCAGACCAAGGGTCTCATCTTCGCAGGGAATGCCACAGTCATCACATTCTAACAATCCTCAGATACCTGCAGATGCTTATCACTGTCTTTTACACTATGCTCTGTTCAAGTATGAAGGCTTTCTGTGGCTTTAGGAAAGCATAACATTATGCTATGGTTTTCAGTTCCTCTAACTTTCACAAAAGTCAATATTTCCATCTGCCTAAAGGCTTCTATTGCTCATCTTCACAGTCATCTTCTCCCAGTGCATGCTTCTCTTCCTTCAGGGAATGGCTGATTTGATTGGGGGTGGGAGAAGTTGGTTGATTGTTTTTTTTTTTTTTTTTGTAAATGAACACCTAATTATATAATTTGCTACCATAAATATTTTTTTTTTTTTTAATTTTTATTTTACAAAAGAGTGCAAATACAGGAGACAACCTGTCATGCAGAAGAATGCAGAGGAGGCTCTCACATGACATTAGGAGAAAAATCAGAACAGCAAAATGCATGGGGACAGGAAGCAGGCAGGTGTCTTTCTAAGTACCAAGCTCAGGCACAGGGAGCTCAAGAGAGAAATGAACAACCCCAGAACTGTCCCTGGGCAGTGGGAGTTCACATACCTTATAATCAGGATATGGTCTTTCAGAGCCAGTGGAAAGACATCCTCAGATCCAGTCCAGTATGGTTTTGAGTAATTCATAATGTAAATGACAAATAAACCTGTGGGGTTTCAATTGACTTGTCAAAGAAAATAGTTTGGGTTGGTTTTTTTTTTTTTTTTTTTTTAAATAAGACATTAAAGGGGAACCATCATGGAAAACACACTTTACCACTTGCAGGGCAGGAAGTTTTTCACCCATCTAAACATTTTTCCGGTGCTTAACTGTACCGGAGAAATCCATAATGATAACCTCTCTCTCTATATAAAAAGTTTGTTCTGAATAAAATAAATATGTTCTCTCTGATACACCACCTCCCTTCTCCCACAGAGGCTAAATGTGTCACATTCAGGGAAGTCAATGCCTATCTCCCTTGCACCAAGTGGTCTCATAAAAGAGCATCTCTACTTGCAGCTCCATTACATTGGAGGAAATAGAAATGATTTCATGTCAGTGCACCAGGTATGTGAGAAACTATAACATTTCTCAGTCTTCTTTTCTGTTTCTTCCCTGATTTATGAAATAAGCAAACAAAAAATTAATAATAAAAATGAAAACCCAGACAACCAACCACCAAAAAAACCCCACAAACCCAAACCACTCATTCATTTTCAGAGGATGAAAGAGCAGAAAAAAGATAGTAGTGTGGCAGCACAAGTCCCCTGGGACTACCAGTCCCAAGGCCGTTGCTCCCAAGTGTGGCTCTTTGAAATTTGTATATGCCCTTTTCCATATTTGATACCCCAGAACAGTGTTACTGCCTCTCTGCTACCCCCCTGTAGCTGTACCATCAGCTGTTTTCCTCATTCAGCAGAAATTAGGTCCTCCGTAGAGCATGCTGTTCCAGCTGCTGCTGGGAATGAGGTAACCATTCATGGGACATCCTAAAATGATCCCCAAGTGACTCCTATTACCATGTATCCCATATCAAACTCTTTTCCTTTGCTGCTCTCTGCTTCGTGAGCTTTTTTTCACTTTCTTCAGTGTTTACTCTACTTTGAATGGTAATGTGGCTACAATCCATAGGAGAACCATGGGAACTGGCAGGCAATGAATGACTGGCATGCAAAAGGGTTTTTTGGTAGTGGGTTTGTTTTGTTGGGTTTTCTTTTTTCAATTTTTCCCTTCTTCTTCTACTTCTCCTTCTTGAAAACAACCTTGGCGAGCCATCAGATGAAAAAAACCTATTCTTCTGCCAGCTCCTGCCCGGTGCCAGTGTCAGACTATTTAAAGCTCTCTGAGAAGTGGTTTAGGGGAAGGTTGCATCAAAACAGCATATTGAGCTGCATCTTTTCCCTCCACATAAAAAAGCCCCCAAAGCAAAACAAAACAACAAAAAAAAACCACCCAAACCAACAAACCACCACTGCAAACAAACAAACAAACAAACGGAAAAAAGAAAAACAAAAAACGAAACAAAAAAAACCTGAAACCACAGCAGATATCGAGATCTTTTTTCTACCCAGACTTGACTTAAGTTAAACATCCAAGCTCCTGACATAAATGTACACTGTAGGAATCCATAATAAGGTACCGCAGTTAAAACTATCAACGGCATTTTCAACGTGAGAGCATAATCCTCATTGTTACTGGAGAGTCTGGATCTTGCCACAACAGAGGGGGTTTTGTTATATTACATGCCTACCAACCAAGTCCTTTTCTTTTATAGCTCCCTATGGTAGGGAAAGGAGAAAGAGTGGATTTAAGTTTCCAGGGAGCTGTCGGCCTTTGTAATAAGGTACATGGCTCACTGCTAGTTCACAAAGGGGGTTAGCACTAGAACTGCAGTGAACTATTCATCTTGCCAGTGAGCTCAGGTGAACACAGCACTCAGAGCCAAACAGGAATGCTTAGTCCCATTCACCCAGTAGCTATATAATGTACCACAAGCTGAAAACTGTTCATTGAGCCAGCAGGAAATTCAGACATTTAGCAAGTGCTGGAACCAGAGTGCTGTGATGGATGGTAATATCCAGACCTCGGGAACTGTATAGCAATGCTGGGCTGAGTGTGGGGCAGGCGGGCTGCCATGGCAAGGGAGCACATTGCTTTAGAGATCAGTGAGCAAGGCTGGGAGTCACAGGAAAAGGAGCTGAGGTGTTTCTCCTCTCCTCCACCCTGGGAAACTGCAAGCAAGAAGAGATGAATATGATTTATTTCTCATTGTCAACTATAGGGAAAGGAGCAAACCTAAGAGCAGAATACACAAACAAAACAAAAGACTTAATGTTAGGAGGAAAAATGCTTGTTCCCAGGAGAGAAATGTGATACTCCCAGCTTGCTCACTATCCGCACTCTGAGACCCACTCCCAGCTGCTCCACATTCTTCGGTTTCATCACTCAAATCTGAATTACACGAGAGCATTAACACCAGCCATGCTGCTCCTGCTGCTCTTCTGGTGTTGCCCATCAAAGTGATGCTCAGCCATCACCACAGTGATGAAACCTTGAGAGGCTGGCACCTACCATGGCAGCAGCAAACACAAAGGAACAAACACCCAGCAGGCTACTGACTGAAGTCCAAAAGCTGTGTGTCCTAGAGCATGCAATCCAAAATTGAATTTCTTGCAAGATGAAACTGTGTCCAGAAATGGCCAAAAAAGAATTTTTAGCATTTTTACCCCCTAGAGCCATTGGGTGCAGGTGGAGAACAGAATCATAAGCTGCTGCAAACTCTCTGATTCCCTGAAGAAATGGGGAGGTGAATTTGGCCCATCCACTGCAGCCTGCTGAAACCTTTCAACTTGAGATCCCCCTGGTCACTCTTGACATCTCTGCTTCATTTGATAGTTGTGAATGGATTATTAAAAATATAAAAGCTTATGCATATTTGTAGTTTAAAGGAAATATATTTAGTATTTCTATAACATTTATCATTTGGTGAAATCAAATAACTGGTTAGTTGGGGAAACTGATTACATCAAGAGACTGGCTAACCATAGCAAGAATTTTGTAGGAGGTGGTGATATTCCCAGTTTCCACTCAAATGCACTAGACCCCAGCCACACACTGCCCAAAGCCAGCACATTGGTCAGTACTAATAACACAGACATGAACTCTTAAGTACAGGAGCAAGTACTGTTCCTACAAGCACCACCAGCCGCCAAAGTTCCTCCTGAACTTATTCCCCGCCTGCTGATCTTAAGCCTTTCCCCCAGGACTGTAAAATGCATTCCTGTAGCTTCATCATCACCTTCAGTGGCTTGGCATGGCCACCTCTATTTTCCCAGGATCCTGTGCCTGTTGAGAGAGGCGGCAATTACCCTGGCTGCCGCTGCCTCTCAACACCACTTGACCTTCCTGCCTCTTCGTTATCGCTGTTGTCCATCCACTGCCAGCTCACACACAGCACTTAATGAAAAGGATAGAGAGCAAGTAAATCAGACAGTGACCCAGAGCTGGCAGGGAAAGGGGGAGATGCGGTTCCGATTCCAGCTCAGAGCCTTGGCTGCAAGAGTGGGATTTACATAATAATTAACTCCAGTATTCTTGGACAACTTGCTTTCTGTGCAACAACTGCAGATGATTCCCCTGTACACCCTTAAAAATCTGTCTAGCTAACGAATCCAAAAATCAAACACCTGTGTGTCAGCACGAACAGCTGTACACTTGCCACTGCTCCTCTATCTGCAGAGGATGCCACATGCCAGTTGCTTTACTTAGAGCATGTGGGGAGGCCAATCCATTAGAGAGAGAACACAGCATAATTAAGAAGCAACATGCTAACTTGTTCCTGCTGCCCTAATTATTTTTTTTTTCCCTCCCCCTACTTACTTTGTTTAAACAACTCCATCAACTTTATTATGCTGATCTTCAGGCTTGCAGGGCTAGTGAACTTGGGAGGCATGGTCTGTCTTCCCAAGTTCTCACAGCACTCGTCAGTTGGTGTGCTGAAGTAGAGAAGCTTATAATTGAACTATATTTTTTGTTTTTTTCCTTCCCCCTTTGCCCTCCCCTCCTTTTTTTTTTTACTTTCCCTGAGAAACATCCTTGATAAGAAAGACCATCTTGGAATAAATAATGGGAGACAAAAGAAGAGTGCAGGATTCTGCACACTTGCTACACACATTCTGCGCACTGTATGACAACAACAAATGACTACATCCACCATCCTCAGATGGTCATGTTTGTTTTCATTGCATTTCATATATCAGTTGCAATCACTCTATATATTTCTTTCTCTCTCTTGCTTGTCTCTGTGTCTGTGTTCTCTTTAAAGATAGAAGAAACATTTTGCTAAACTGAGCTTTATCATCAAAACCTGTGCTGGGTTTTATGCACACCATATATAAAAAATGCAAGCTAAAGAGGGGATTTTAAAATCAAGCTAAAATTCACCGGGTCCTTTTCAGCCATAATGTAAATTTATTCTCACATGCACAATTTGCACTAGCATTCCTGATTTGGCGAGCAAAGAACGCAACGTAGCTTCACAAGCCATAGCACCTTTTTGCTCTTAATCCTCCAGGGGCTACCTATACTTATCTTTCTGTATATTGGATCACTGCTACTGGAGGTCTGAAAAGCATCTCCAGCAATCTTTAATTCATGTGATTAAAAATTCAAAAGAAGCCTTTGTACCAGCTGTTAAACTATGTTAGTAAGCTGTAATTCAGAGTTCAAATCCCAGCAAATTGAAGGTTAGGTTAACAGGATCATTGAGTGGAACTACATTATATCGTAGTACTAGAACAGTAGGTGGACTGTTTATACACACTCATTTGCAGAAGATAGACTGAAGATGAGCAAATTCATAGCATTGCAAACCTGGCCTTGGGTTTAATTTCCCCCTCTCTTTCTGTGGCATGATTTTTATATTTTTTCTTTTTTAGAGCCTGGCAGAAGAAACCAACTGTGGGCTTTGTTTCTGCACAGACAGAAGCAGAATAAAATCAGCACGAAGTGTTTTCTTTAAGATTATCTGGAATCTGAGAAATGTTTTTCATCTCTGAGACTAATTAGTTTAAATATTACAAAGGTGAAATGAGTTTGATGGTCTTAAGTCTATTGCTCATTCTCCTTCAGTAAATACAGAGAAAACACATGAGAAAAGAAATCCACCTTATTTAGCACAGTTTGATATGATTATTCTTTACTAAGGCTGGACCCAAGATAAACTTCCAGAAAGTCTGCAAGAATCAAACTTAAGTGCAAATAAGGCAAAAAGTATTAAATTCAATTACAATTCATATATTTATTATTAGCACTGCAACAGTTATTAGTTGTCAGCTGAGAGTGAAACACTTGTGGAAAGTGCTGCATATAAAAGTGGCATTATCGGCTCTACAGTGCTTACAGCCTCTGCAGCTTTACAGAGCTTGCAGGGAGAAGGTGAGAAGCAGGATGTAATATCATCTTTATTTTGCAGACGGGGAACTATGGCACAGTGTCTTTCCCAAAATCACACAGAAAGCATGCAGAGCTAGAAGCTGAATCCTGATCTCTTGAAGGTTTTAACCAAAATACCATCCTTCCTGTTTATTGAAAGACTCCCACGTCATAAATAATAAGCTGTAAAGCAGACCTTTAATGAGGCCACACTCCAAAACTAGATGTGGTCCTACACTTATGACACTCACAAAGCCAAAACAAACCAAAATAAAAAATCCTGATAAAGTGTATGCACTTGTGTTTCTGATGACTTTGATAAGGTAGGCTTTATGCAATAGAGGGGAACTCTGAAAAAAGAAAACAAGGCTAAGAATGATAGATAGCTTGCTCAAGGTGGAAACAGAGATAGCGGAAAACAGCCTGTTGGTGTTACTGGTAAGGTAATATTTGGGGATGACACTTCTCAATAAAAGCAGTTAGGAACACTATGTCTTTCAAATTCAGAAAAGATACCAAATAAGAAAAAGCGCTGAGAATGAGTCAGAGATTCTGGTAGAAGGAAACTTGAGCTGAAGGGTCAGGTGAAGAGAAGCTTGTTAGGAGACAAGGTTTAAGGCAATGCCCTTCTTGCCAAAGCACAAGAGTTATTGCGTAAGTAACAGAGGAATACAAATTGAAACAGGACTTCAGAATATTGCCTCTATTCTATTGATAAGATACCAACTACTGAAAGCCCTGACATACTTTGCATGTTATCATGCCAGTGCTGTACTCACAGGTTTGAAGATGGAAGCCATCTATTTATATATCTTATGTCCATGACGTCTACAAATTACTTTCTTTGAGTAGGTCTTTCTCATTTCCCATCTGAGATAGCATTTCTCCTGAAATAACTAAAAGTCCTAGCCACTCTTCCCAGGTTTCAAACAAAATTAAAAAACCCTAAAAAACAACAACAAAAAACCCACACAAACAAAATCAAACACCAAAAATCAAAACAACCAAAAAAAAACAACCCAACAAAAAAACCCAAAACATTTTGTGACAAGCATACATTTCTTTTCCCACATGTGAATGATGCCTGATAGATTTCCACCGTTAAAACTCTTCATTGACAAATCACTCCCACTCTGGGTCAGATGTCATGTCTATACACTTGGCACTCCCAAAACACTTCTAATAGTACATGAAATGCAAAATAGCTTTGTCTAACCAAGGACTGAGTAAAACTTGTGAAGAACTTGGCCTTGTAATTTAGAGTCATCATCATCAACAAGCTTTCATTTGGATAACACCTTTCATTCAAAGATCTCAGGGCACTTAATTTAATTAAGCCTTTCAACAGTGTCACAATACAGCCAAATGTTATAATAACCACTTGTAGAGGTTTGAATCTGAGACAAAGAGAGGTTAAGGTTAAATGAGTCTCCCAACATCCCTGAATGAAATAATAACGTGGCCAAGAAGAGGCTGCAAAGTCAGACCCATAGCCTTCTCCCTCACTGCAAATCACACTCCTTCTCATCTCTCCTACCCCAACTCACAGACATGGGTGGGGTTTTGTGCCCACTGGGGTGCTGCTGGACCTCTTTTATCTTCCCAGTAAGGCTGAGAGCACTCTGTGTGAAAAACAAGCAGTGATTTCTCAGCAGGGCTAGCTGCACCCTGTAAGGGAAGGTGATAATGGGAAACTCCCCCAAAAAAAGCAAGATGAGAAAAGGTCTCATGGTGCTTTCTCCCTCATGTCTACTTCCTCTGTGTTACCTTGGGAAGTTAGAGTGTTTTGCTCTTTTCCCATGACTAAGATCTGTGAGAACTTTTACAGTACATTAGTGGTCGATTTTATAATCTGTCATCCAAAAGACTAACGCTTGGGGAGCAAGCAGTCACCTTAGCCCTGCATGGGGAATTGCTTCAGCCCAGAGGCAGGAACGTCTTTTCCTTGTACTGGCACAATATGCTGTACTTTTTCTAGGAGGTCCTTTGCATTCAAATACTGACTGACTTGTCCCGATTCCCTTAGCCTGGGAGATCTAAGGAGCATACAGGCTGCAGTGGTATGGCTCCAGGCCATACAGCGCACACTAAGCATTACCATATGTTACAGGGCAGCTAGACAAAATCTTCCTTGAAATAAGAAGAGAAATACTGGATACATGCAAAACTTCACTAGTTTAAGACCAAATAGCAAGGGGTTTGTAAGACAAAATTGGTTTACTGCTGAACATCAGCAGCTACTTTAAAATTTACAAATGCATTTGCATTCTACAGAGCAAAAATGAGAAGCAATTTATTTCCCAGACAGCTGCCAGGACCTGAGATGGGGATTTCTTTTTTCCTAGGCAAGTTAAAGGGCTTCAAACACCTTGACCGACAGCTGGAGCAACAGCTGGAGCACTGGGGTCCGTGGCTCTCATCCCCCTGCCAAAGGAGAGCTGAATCTTATTGACATGAATTGCCCTGGAGTCAGTGGGGAGAATTTGGTCTCTATTACACTCAGGATTTCCCTAGCATGGGGAAGCTCCAAGACTAAATATTTGGCCCTTCTGTTCTCGGGACTGGCACAAACGAGAATTCAGGTCAGGAGATGCATCATGTGCAGAGCACATGAGGTCTTGTCAGGAAGGCCACATTGCATATTCCTCCAACTCTTCAGTCTCATGAACACAAATATTTAATATCCATCAAAGCCCCAGATTTATAAGAGGCCATATATTAACTGCTTTCACTGGTTCCCAATAAAACTGTTTCTGCAATGGGGTTGATGCCGCTCATGACTGATGTGGCATCATCAATTTGAGAATAAAATAGTTGTTTGGACTAATTTTCTTGTAGAAAAGCCCTGTGTAATTGAACAGTGTTGAAAACGAGGTCTGTGTTGCTGATGATACCCATTTCATTAGTACCATGTAAGTAAAGCACAAGCTCCAGGAAACATATCAACAGGAGTACTTATCAACATCAGCTTTCAGTTTTAAAAACCAGCCCCTGGTCCTTGTTACTGAGTGGTTAAAAATGTGAGTTTTAAGGCTGAAAAATAAAAAAGCAAAGAACAATTCCAATTGTATTTTTTAAATCTAATTATTTTAAGCTTGATTTTGGAATGCTGGGAGTTGAATGCACAGTGTAAATTACACAAAAGTTCCTACAAAAAAGTTTAAATGACATTTTTAACAGCTTGAGGTTACCTATATTAATTAAGCACATTAACATAAAATGTGACTGTTAATACATAAAACAACATTAAAATATAATAACTGTTTTCTCTTAAAGGTTAAATGGGCTCAATCTTTTGCATGTGCAAATAAGTTCATTTCATTGCGTTGATTACCATCATCTTGCTTGCTCATGTTTCTTGAAAATGCAAATCTAGGTACTTTTAGCATGAGATTCTAGCTTTAAGCTCCTTGCCATGAAAGAGCTAGGCTATGACATAACCTTTGTAGGTAGAACAGAGCCTGCAGATCAACCTTCACTACTACACACTGCCTGGCTCAGCATACAGACCTGATGGAAGGCCCTGAGCTCTGCAGATATTTTCTACTAGCAGTTGTTCATAGTCTTTACAGCGCATAATGAAACTTGCGTTTTAAATTTATTTTAATGAGCTGAAATCTGTGGTCCTAATTGGCATACACATAGCTTGCTTTTAGTTATGAGATAAACAATTTACTCTAGTATCAAGGAAACGTCAGCTAAAATTTTATTAGACTCCCAAATATGTATGATAAACCTATCCTTCTGTTTGTTGCAACAGCTATGGTAAAATAAACTCACAGTGCATACCGTGGTGATGGAGTTGAGCTCTTTGTTTCAATGCACCCTGCTCCCACCCACAGCACACCAGCCCTGCTGCCTCCGTTGGCGCATTGCACCCAGCCCCGTGTGGAGCTCAGTGAAAATACTGTCTGTGCTCCTACAGGTGTTACATTTTTTGCTCCCCACAGTGACCAATAACAGTGCTATTGGACTAAAATAATATATCTAAAAACAATGTGCTGGCATCGCTGAGAACATACATAAAAGGCCAGTGAGGTCCGCACAGCAAGGATTGCACAATAACCCATTAAAATAAACATTTGCAACCACAGATAGCTGGACTGAAATCCCTGCTCTGATACAAATAACATCTGGACAACTTTTGTATGCATCTTCCAGCATAAAACACCCTTGAGAAAAAATAGAAGGCAGGCTAAAAGACAAAGGACCACTAAAGATTTTATTATGCTATGGGTGTGGTGCCATAAATTTGAGGGGATTCAGGCAAGAATTGCCAAG
Organism: Psilopsiagon aymara; assembly: GCA_024733675.1. Lineage (NCBI taxonomy): Eukaryota > Metazoa > Chordata > Aves > Psittaciformes > Psittacidae > Psilopsiagon > Psilopsiagon aymara. The sequence goes on from JANRGW010151884.1 coordinate 44,407, forward strand.
CTTGAATTTAAACAGCATGTTGTTTTTAAAAGTTGTAACATTAGTGACGAACAAGTCAGTATTCTTACATAATTAATCCAGTGTGAAACAGAGTGACTGGAAGATATCCAGTGGTTTAAAAATAACTCAATCATCTTTAAGAACCACAGTACTATAGGATTTAACATTAAGGCACAGGAAGTGAAGGCATCTTGGTACGGAGCATGCTGTTTTAATTCCAGAAAAGCTTTATGAATTCAGCAGAACTGAGCTCACACCACAACAGTCCCGCGCCATTCAAAATGAGAGAGGTTCATCCTGACTTGATGAGGTTTAATGACCAGGGTTTTTAACTCCTCACCATGTAGAGTTCTCTCTAGCTGGATATGCTGATAAAGAGACAAAAAATGGGAGCATTTTTTTCTAATTTGTATTGCCTAACTGGAAAGACTAGGAGAAAGATAAAGGTAAGTGAGAAAGATGAGAGTCTTCAGAAGACACACAATCATGGTATGAGTTTGAACGGACTTTACCTGTCAGTGTTATTCATTAGTGGTGTTTCCAGCTTTCAACAAGCACAAGCAACTACAACCTGGAGATACAGAGTGAGTGGGGCTCAACATAATGATAAACAGCCAAAGAGAACTATTTACTGTGTTGACCAAAACTTGCTACCTGCATTTGTAAACTGAGGGCCTGATTCTGTAAGTTATTCAAACACAAATTTCCAACAAAGCTTCCTGTAAAAGTAAGACATAGTTATAGTCACTGCTCCTGCACACTGGAAGCAAGCAGCAGACACAAACATATTTGACTCTTCCCCTTGTGTGTCCAAAACTGGGAGGGAAGATCCAGGCAAAGCAGTCTCTGGCAATAATGATTTTTCAGTTCCCAAGTGAAAATGGTGCATGTTAGAGCACCAAATTTTGGTGCAAGCTCCTGGGCTGCATCCAGCTGTCCTGCCTGAGCTCAGCTCTTACCCAAGCACCCACTAGTACCGCAGGATAAGTTGCTGCTGCAAGGTGTTTTAAACCCTGGGACAGGGTTTGGTGAACTGTAAAACTTAACAAATCCAATTCATAAGGCAAAGTGACATACAGATGCTTACGCCCATGCCAAAGACAGCATGTACTGACCTTTTGCTTGGACCTGCTTGGAGAAGTGCTAGAAACCATGTGCTCACTCCAAAATCGCAAGCACCAAAGACTTGTTGATCTCCCAAGTGGATTTCCATACCTAAAGCATCACACTCCAACCCCAACCCCCCACTCTGCATAAGGGTAATATGTTTCTTGCAGAACAGAAATTTTGTGTGGATTTGCTAAATCCTTTGTTTGAAATTACTTTCCAGAAAGTTGCTTTTTTGAGTGAAGTAAGATCCAAATTTGTACCGCTTTTGACAAGTGGTGGTGCTGAAACAGATTTCAGGCCAACTCTTCTGTATTTGTGTCTAGCTACAGAAGAGAGAACCTGGACTGCCTACAGCCACCAGCCTGACCCTACCAGTATATCATGTTTCCAGGTCTAGCTGGACATCACTATGACATTTTTTCATTCACTGCACTACACCATTCTGTGAAAGCCCAACAGAATTAGGTTTGCCCCAAAGAATATGTGGATTCCTGATAAAGGGAAATAAAGAATACATTCAGTAAATAAATGGTGACTCTCCTTTAGCAGTGCATTTCTTCTTTGCCTGGTTTGACATCAAAGATGAGAGCAAATACATCAAAATTGTAATCTTGAATGATCAAAATAAATCACATACAATTGATTTTGACTAATGTAAAACTAACTGAATACATTTCTGGAAACAGTACTTATGAATTAGTAATACTGATTAAGATGAATTAAACACACAGACTAATTCTGCCCTACAACATGCTGACTTCCATGGAAACTGTGCGTTCATTTAGGGTCTGAGTCTAGCAAGTTAATTCTGAATTATTTTTATCTGTTGAATCAAAGTAGTATGTTAAAAAGAATTTATGTGACTAAATAACATGCTATACTTGCCAACATTTATTGAACTTTGAATATTATTTTCTCAAATTAACAGTGTATTTGCTTAACAATGAAAAAAGTGTCTTTGTAAAACCCATTACTGCTGGGCTGCAGCAAGTCTTAACTAAACAGAGGTGCATAAAGTGTGACTTGAAACAGTATTTTTATTTCAGTGGATAAGGACAAATTCCAAGATTCACTAACCCTATATCCTGTTTTGCACTTGTTTCCCTGTAATGAAAAGTCTGATCTACAAATTTTTCCTCCACTCTGAAAAAATTTAGAGTGAGGGAGATGGAGAAAACTGAAATACACTGTGTGGCATTTTCTGTAAGGTGACACAGAGGTACATTTAAGGAAGAGAAAAGAGTGATTCAAGCAAGTTCAAACCATCGGGTGGAGAAACGGTGTTTAAGATTCGTCGTAAGAACAGAAAGAAGGAGTAACTATGGATATGGAAGCAAATAAAAAATGAGCTATGTTGCCATATGGGTTTCTTAAAGGTAGCATGTGTCAGGTTAACCTTCTTTGCCTGGTATTGGTTCAGATTAATCCAGATGAGAACATCTGCAAAGAAGGACTTGTAAGTGAGCAGAGAAGAGCCTATGTTATCAGAGGAGATTAAAATAGCTAGGAACACTCAGGGTAGTAAAACAAAGGCTGAGATGCAATTTTTGTCCATAAATAAACCAATGGGGTTAAAAGAGGAGGGAAAAAATTTTGCTATTAACACAAATATGAATGGATATCATCTGGCAGTTAAAGAGCTTTGGGAGAAGCTTAATGAAGGGACCTGACAGCGTGAGTTCTCCAGCAGCCATCCTATGAGAATGAGAGAAAGAAGGAAACAACTGCCCCAGAGGCCACTTAATGTGAAGCTTGATCAATTCACACATGGGATTATGAAATGTGGGCATGAAATGCAGTGCTCACAGGGTTCCTGCTAGTCCTATATTGCCAACATTTTTTTTTTTTTCTTAAGTACATATCTGTAAATTTTCAACCTAGGAAAATAAAATAAAAACAAAACAAACAAACAAACAAAAATAAAAACAAAACAAGAAATTTTACCAAGAGTGATTAAATATTTTGTTTTTCCATCAAAGTATGCCCCCAAAACATCTTGATTACTATTGCTATAAAATACTTTTTTCATTAGAAAACTCTTTCATTTGTTTCTAGAGGCTCAAGGCAGAAGCAAACAGAATATCTGGAAGGGATTTACTTAGACATTTGTGCCTCACTGCCACTGGTTGGTCTCTTCTAGAGAACCCAGGCATGCTTGGGTTAGTCTTTGTGTTTCTGCAGAGTAAACAGCTCTTCTCACCTTTTGCTAAATCCTAATAGCATACGATCCAGTGTCTCCCTGCTATATGTTAACAGGAAAACACACTGTTTCCTCACCCATAGATGCCTGTCATGAGGGAGGTTCTAGTCCTCTTTCTGGCCACAAACTGCATAAGGAGAGGGTCTGGCTCATGGCAAGGACATCTGGGGCAGGCACTCACTGGACTAGTTTTTTGGAGACACCCATGGCTCTTCTATGTATGATCTGAAACAATGGGTAGGGCAAATAATCAGCTGCTACATACTCATAGTTGATCTTACCTTAGGCCAGCTGGGAGCACCACATGCTGTAATTAGTGAACCATATCAGAATTTTTCTGTTGAAATTGTTTTCCTAATAGAAAAATAACCTTTCCAGGAAAAGGTTGGTGGAAGAACAGCCACTGATCTGAAGATTTTTCTTTCTGTGTTATTAAAATACAGATTTCTGGTTAATTGGTTAAAAAAGTTTAATCAATTTCATCTTTATCAGCAACTTCAAAATTTGTTATGAATTTCTAAAAATATGATACTTTTGGAAATCCTTTCTTCTGAAAAATGCTGTGGCTTTGAATTTTCATCCAAGAGTTGGATTAATTTCTTTTCTAAAACCCAAAAATATGTAATAGGAAGGGATTTCCATTTTTTTGCCAGCCATGGCATTTAGTGGTATTATTGTAATTAGTAATTTTCATTCCTCTTATGTAGAAGCATTCACAAATACCCTAAATTGTAGCAAGGTCTAAATACAAGTTAGTTTTGATAAAATATGACAATCAAACTCAGAATCCTATTTTTTTAAAGAAAGAAAAGAAAATGAAATAAACTTTGGTCTGGGATCAGAACTTGTATGAAAGTGTCATTACTGGACAGGCCAGAACATATTAAAAGAAAATCTTTATAGCGAAATAACCAACCTGAAAATAACTAAGTGCATTTAAATGTTCCAAAATTTTGGAAGTTGTTGTCAGGTAGCATAAAGAGAGTGATACACTCAAAACTTGTCCCTTGTACTTCAAGATGCTGTAGGCTCTCCAGTACAGTCAGTAGATGGATACATACTGTATCTGACACAGGAGCTTGCTGCTAATTGTCAGAGGCCAATAACAAATTACAGAGAAAAATGAAAAGTCCTGATAAAATAATCTTCAGCTTTCAAGACAGATTTGGTTAAATCTTAGAAACATATAACAAGAAAAGAATTTACAATAGCCATGACCTTGTCCTTGCAAGTAAACAGCACAGAGGCACTGCTTGGAAATTAAATTCTTAACACTGACTGATAATTAGATGCCATACTTTGAAATTCCTATGACAACAAGTAAAAAAAATCTAGAAGAAATTCCTGAATGCAAAAGCCATGACATATTCAGAATGAGAAGCTTCTGGAGGAAAGAAGCAGTTGAGGAGTTCAAGGAAGCTCCCTGCTTCTGCATACATACTTGGGGGTATCTCAGATGTTAACCCAAGTACCCATCATGAGGGTCAGTGATCACCCAGGTGCTGATACTAAATCGATATTTCACTCAGCAGAACATCTGCTCTACAGTGGTTTAATACATAGTATATGAAACTAAACATACTGTTATAGAACTGCATAGGCTAATAGATGGTATGAACATATATATATATATTTATAATTTAAGTTTCTGTGATTCTGGGAGTCCATAGCATAAATGAACTTTGGCAAAATACTTCTGTGTTAAACTGAAAGAACACTATCTGAGGGTTTGCTTAAGCTTGTAAAGGCAGCATTTCTTTCCTATTACGTGTGCTCTTCTTATCAGAGGAAACTTCCTCTTCCCCTCTTTTGCCAAAATTTCTAGGCCACAAACGTTATCCACAGTATAATAAAATCCATCTGCTCTCACCTGATGCATAGCAACTCAGCTGGCAACCTATGCCTGCATTAACATAAAGATGAAATATTTCTTTTGCTGATGAAATCAGCATACCTCTACAGTGTCTCTGAATTAACATGGTTCATGTGACTTACAGGATCAACACTGTGGTGTTGACCCTGGTTTTGGTGCATAAATTATTCACTAGACTTAGTATATGCCAGGACCTGGTGCTGTCAGGGCTTGTGCCCAGCAAAGAGGACTTGGGGAAAACTGTAGGGCTTCAATATCTTTTGAGAATAGGGCAAATTTCTGGAGTCACTGGTGAAGGAGTAAAGTGAAAATGATGATAGTCCTCAGGATACAGAAGAAAGACTTTTGTCAGACACTGAATTGCCTCAAGCATTTGCAGTAAGAAGACATGCCACATGATTCAAGCTGTAGCATCCCCATATACATTTAAAATATTCTGCCCCTAATCTTTGTTGAAACCTGAATGAAGCAAAAAGATTCAGTCCAATTATTCACAGATCATTAAGGGGACAAGTGATTATTTTTCTTTAGAGGAGATACCTGCTGAAAAATGATGACATTATGCTCTCTTTAAAGGGATGCTGCAGCCTTTATCGATACTTTTGGTACAATTCATTTCTGTGAACTGCATGTGAGAAGGTTTTGCCACTGTCATTATAGATAAGTGCTATGGCTCGGCTGGGAAAACTTACCTTGATTGCTGCAACATCTTTTGTGTTGCACCCTCTAAATGCATCTGAAGAGCAGCTGGAGTTAAGCTGAAACTTTGGTGAGAAGAAGGGATGATATGATTGCTCCTGCCCAGCTGAAAGTGAAAAATCTGTGAGCACCAGGCACTGCAGTGCATCAAAAATTTCAACAATGTGGGAGACCTACTTCTTGTGCCTATGCAACCCAACGCACTGTTTCTCTGAAATAATGAAAAACACCCTTGGTTTGTGTACTATCTATCTCCAAGCTATAAAATTACATATTTGGCTCATATTTAAAAATTAAGCAGGAGAGCCATGCTACTGTTTCTAAAAAATATTTTTAAGAAACATAACTACATTATTATATTTTAACGTACTCATATTTAATAACCAGAATAGGTTTGGTTTTTTTTTTCACCTTCAACAATGACTTTTTTACACTCTCAGTTTTTACTAATACTTGCATCTAGGGTAGCTCAACACAGCTGGAATGAAATACTTCAGCTTTTTTGGCAGCCATTGGATTTGTGTACCCATCAAAACTTCATCTTCTGAGAAGAAAAAGAATTAAGAAAAAGTCATTTGCCCAGTTAATTCTGTAACTATTGATTTCAGTGTAAACCCCCTCCCTCTTTATAAGATTAATTTTACTCTTCCCATGCCCCACAGAAAAAGCTTGTGCCCAGAGAAAAGCTGCTATGAAAGGGATACAAATGAATTTACTTAGATAATTGTAATTCCAGTCAGACTCTGGCACCATGTAGTTCATGTTTTATCATAAGGGACAAATTTCTAAGATTTAGCTATCAGTCTAAAGTGAGTAACACAGAATTTCTCCCCCAGTACTGCAAAGAAAACAGAGTTGACTCTAGTCAAGAGGAGCATACCTGCGACTTTACTCAAGACATTTGAGTAAGTGGGAGTTTTTACACTGTGAGAATAAAAGCATCTGCATCAGCCTCCTGGTGCTAGTGTTTAACATATATTTATCTATAAAAGAAGGGACTCTTGCCCCTGCAGTCCATCAACAGTGGGTTTGAAGGGGTAACCAAGACAGGGGTCATACAATCCTGAGCACTGCATTATATGACTGTCCTATTTTTGAGAAGTAGCATCAAACAAAAACTTTACTAGTTTCCTTTATTTTGTAGCAGAATCACAGGAAAAGGACTTTCTCCTCCTCTTTTTTTCTAATCAAAGACTGATTAATTAATTCTCATTATCTCTATCTCTGTCACAAAGCATGGTAACACTGCCACAAAGCTGTTGTAATTTGACTCAGGCATGGCTGTAATTTGGTGGTGGCTGGAGTGATCACTTGCTATTTTAGTAGGTCTCATCACCCCCATGCCCACAGAAAAATGCTCAAAGACAAAACTTGTGTACAACAGTAGGATGGAAATAGGTGGCAAAAGTAGTACAAGACTCATTCTGTGCAACCTTCAGATGAGCAAAGCTCAGGAGAATAAATCAAAGCCTCACATACTTCCACAATAGAACTAAAGGCTGCTTCAGTCCATCAGGACAGAAACAAGCCTGAAAAATGAAAAAAGCTGGTTTTTTTTCCACAGCAAAATGTATTCAGGGAAAACATCTATGCAGCAGCTGTTATTTGGGCAGAGTGAAGACTGAATACAAACCCCTCTGCTAGCAGACTCGCAAAGCAGCAGCCCGCTAAAAGTGACCACATCAGGAAACAGCCCTCACCACAGCTTCATCAGGGTGAGCTGAGCAACCATGCATGTGGGAGACCAGTAGGGCTGATCATTACTGGCAGTGCACAGTACAAACTGAAAGCATCTATAGACAATTGAAACCACATTGCATGAATCCCCCTCAAATCATAAGGTTAACGCAGATCCAGCTTTCAACTCAGTGAGCTACATAAACCAGACGAGGTACAGCGAACAATGGCTCATGCGGGTGTCCCAGTTTTTCACTAACAGTGTTAGCCACATTGGTGGTGACTCAATTTGTTTCCATCATATGCTCTTTAGAGTTGCCTCTGGCAGCTTTAATTTTCATGCTCTTTTTCCAAATGATCATTATCCAACTGCAGCAAGATGAGTTGGAGAAAGCATACAAACCTCAGTTTTCAGGTCATACCTAATGATCTCAGGTTCTAGGTCTGCTTCCCTTCCTCTTGACCCTTCTGGCTCAGTTTCAGAGCTCAGCTTATAGTGTACCATCTTCCTGAACCACTTGTCTGTAAAGCAAAATGAGTCAGCAATAGCTCTATATAACATTAAAACCCAAAATTGATTGAAAATAGATATTTATCCTATGCATACCTGTACCTGCCTTTTATATAGAGCGTTGTCTTTAGTGAAGTAGAAGCAGCAAAGTACTTAGAAGAAATAACATAAATATACATGTGACCTCAGTGAAAAAAAACCCCAACCTTTCTCAGTGTAACACACCATAACTAGAAGTTTGCTCTCCCAGCATTATTTGTTTAATAGAAATATTTTCTGTACCACCTTGTTCTGGAAGAAAGTCAGAATTTGCATTTATATGAGGTAGTTTATCAAATATAACATACAGAAGTCTGTTAAGTACACATTGCATTTTGTTTGTGAGAAAATCTGTTTGCATTTAATGTAGTTTTTAAATTAACCTTAATGAAAGCTTCTGAAAATTGTTGTTCTAAGCATTTGAAATATGCAACAAGAACTAGTGGAAGACATAAACATGTTTTCCATTATATGTTATCAGATAGTCCAAAATTACTACAAAAATAATGTGGGACTAGGTTAAATTAGAAAGATAAGCAAGCATTTAGTTAAAAGGCAAAGGTCTTTAAAAGAGTAAAGCATCTGACAGCTAACCCCCACATCATATGATCTCCTACCAAACGTAGTATAGCACTCTCAGAATATAGTAGGGTGTTTTAAGAGCATTCATGGCAAAGATTTCACAGAAATCCCATGGTGGATATTTGTTTGATCCAATATTTAGAGAGTGGCAGTGTACCCATGGCCACTTTTTAAGATCTTACTAAACCAGTATCATTTGATAGTTTGCCCACAGTTTTATACTTTGAAAGGAACCATCTTAAACATGTGATCTTTACAAATGGCCTTACAAGAGAAAATGCATGTATAATCCCTTCAATTATCAAAACAGTACTTTCTGTTGTCCTCTGCTGTTTGCCGATTCAATTTTGTCCTTTAACATAAGGCAGGCTGTTTTCTGTTGATAGTTACACTGATGCTTCATGAAGAACATAACATAGGAAGAAAAAAAACCTGTTGGCACTATGACTTTCTTTTCATCTTTTTCTCATATGTCCAATTAAGTTTACTATAAAGAATAAAAGGGTAGTATGGAAAAATTGCCAAATAAGGACAGGCATCAACAGGACATTTAACATAATATGTGAGAAGTGAAGCTAGAAGAAAGCAGTACCTAAGTAGCTTACTGTTGTAACAATAATCATTCAAATAGCAGCAATAAAAAAAGCATCACTGGTAATGATCAAGTAAGGGAAGGAAAATCTGACTAATGACTTTGCCTTACTATTCTGGTAACCCTTTGCATAAAGAAAATTCAGTAAAATCAGGTTTTAATCAGGGGGATATTTTTCTGGAAACTCTTTCTTCCCAACACATTCTGGCACTTAACCAGTGCTTGAATAATGTTCCCACAGCAAGTCTCGAGTCAAGCTTCTTTTTCATAAGCAACTGCTCTGGAAAGCAGGAAAATCGAACAGCTTTTCTCAGAATGCTATTGAGATACAAAAACCGGGTAATACCAGTTACCTACGTACACAGTCACAGTTTTAAAGATGAAAAAATGTAAGCTCTAGATAATGGAATTACACAAGAATCTGTCCAAAATAAGAGCCTACTCACAAATGCCAGGTCTCTCCAAAGTGCAGCTGTGAAGGAGACTGGGATGTACAACCCTTACAGCCTGATCTTCAGACTGAGCTGAAGCAGCAGTCATCTAGTTAGGCAGACCACCTCCACTGAACCTGTTAAGCTTCTCTGACTCCATTCTCTCACTAATGCATAGAGAAATTGAGTTATTTTCTGTTTTATTTTGGAGCATAACATAGTCAGGACAATCTATCTGTCATCTAGGTTGTGGAATACTGGAAATCCTGTTTTGAATCACATTCTCAGTGTCTTGTTCAAAGAGAATGATTTCCTATAATTGAGTTACAGATTACTGTGCTCACAGGGTGGTCACAGAATACCAGCTCTGCTTCACATTATAAGTGGAATTTTTAATAGCTGTGGAGGAAAAAAGAAAAAGAATTTAAAAATTGCATTATGAAAATTTTGCAGTAGAGTAGAGACCAATCTTAAATAATACTTAGGGGTTTTGCCTGTGATGGCCAGGACTTCTGTGGTCCTTTGCAGCTATATTATAGTAAGGCTAGGTTAGAAACTGAAAGTTTGGAACAGCCAGCATCCCAGAGACCTTCACCCTTTGGCTTCCAATAGATTTCTTAGAGATTGTTAACCGGACATCTACAGCCATAAGAAAAGATACAAGCTCTTTGATCTCCTTGTACTACAACTTGCAACTTTACTATAGAAGACAGAAATCCTAAAAGCTCACACATTTTATGCTTTTGGCCTCATAACTGGGAGCCTGGAAGGTTTAAGAGCTTGGCTCAGTTTTCCAAGTTCACAGGCTCCAGTGCATAGATTGGATGGGGAATGATGACTTCTTGGGCATTGTGAGGAACAAAGATGTTGTAGGAAAGCTGAGAAGCCAGCCTGGGTGAGGGGAAGACCCCAGAACAATAGCAAAGAGCTTGAGGACATCTTCCATGAATAAGAAAGTACTTGGATACATAACTACCATACTTAGGAAAGTTTTCTGAGCCTTTCCTAAATAGCTAAAAGAGAGTCCTTTTAGGCTTTTTTATTTTAAGAGCTGGGATGAAAAAAATTTGCATATTCTTCAGACACTATGGGGAGAGAGGTGGAACTATGTTTTTGTAGATAGGCCAAAAAATAATTAAGGCAATTATAAACTCTAAAGGAATATGTTATGCTATTGCTCAAGGAATACTTTTGGCCAGATAGAGCTGATGACAAATATTTATTTTCTCCTTCATATATTAATAGTCCCAGTAGGCAGTATTAGAATCACTTATCACTTTTTGAATATGGTGTTTAGGGTGTCATTTTACTTATGTTTAGTGCAGAAGTTTTTCGTGTGTTCGTATAACACACATTTGTTTTAAGAAGATACTAAAGCCTGCATAATGGCACACTGGAAAATGGAATGAGCAGAGGTTTAGGGCAACTTTGGAAAGATCTGGGGCTGCATCACGAAGGCCAAACCATATAAGTTTAATATAATGGGAAAAATACACCTGGAAAAAATGCTACAGCTGCAGGGTTATGAGCCATGACACAGAAGGGACACAGATCTTTGAGCAGGAAACTGCTTGGCAGCCTATCTGCCTTAGCTATCTGAGAGCAGTAAGGAGCTAATTTAGTCAGTGGTTAGGAGAGGCAGCTCTTGATGGAGTTGAGAAACTGAAGGCAGTCCCAGTGAACTATCAAGAAATATATTTTCAAAGTCATTATGTAACATTAGGGTCAAAACTGAAGATAAGAGACTGATGCATCACAGCATTAGCAAACAGTTGGTGTTAATATGTTTGCATAGATAAGGAAGATTTGGCGTGGTATATGGGCATAAAAATGAGAAGCCAACACGAGCTGAAACTGAGCTCAGAACACCATTGCCAAGAGATGTAATTCTTGTCTTCATCTCCTTTGAATATCAAGGTTTATTTAGTTTACAAACATATGGGTTTTCAAAGCCATTACAACTATGACATTGATTTAGAAGCTACAGACACACAAGAGGTTAAGATTAGAGCTGGCCAGGAATTTTCTTACAAAACAGAATTTTGCATTTTAGCCAGGATTAGTTAAGACAGCTGAGCCTTACAACATCATCCTGCCAGGTGAAAAAATGACTCACTTGACAAGCACAGTACTGCTGGGATGAGTACTTCTGAACTGTGTGTTTACATAAATATTTATGGAGTGTTATTATTATTAAGAAAAGATGTAATAGGGAGAATTGCATCTTTCAATTGCTCAGGCAAGGGGAGGGCACTTTGGGAGCCTCTACCTTCCTCAGATTTATTAAAGTGGTGAGGAAGCTCTTGCTTCTCTGCACAACAGTGTATCTTAAGACTTCATGGCATGCCCTATGCCCACTACAACCTGCACTTTTTTAAAAGTTCATCAAAACTGAAGCACAAATAAAAATATCTAAATCAAACAAAATCTTGTTTCACCAAAATAATTCTTGCTGGCTATGAAACTAATGTTCTAATATAATAATCATAATCATCACAATCATAATAATTATGAACCATGTTTATAGACCTTTTGCATACTAAAGCCCCTGACACAAAAAGTGGAAAGTCACACAGATAAGCAGTGCAATTTTGTCCCAAATTGCTAATACATGGTCAATCAAAGAATTCTGAACTTCAGCTGAATTCACTCAGACATGGGATTATATGGGCGGAAACCTAGATTGCGAATCAGAGGGCACTAGACAGCACATGTATATGTTCCAGTTATGAAAGCTGCTTAATGATTAAAGTCAATGCTCAAAAAAAAAAAAAAAAAAAAAGCCAAACTGATATTGAGAGCTGAATGTCTTTGGATTGACAGGTCATAGGTTAAATCCAGATAAGGGTCACTCAAGCCCAGTGTGAGACTAAATGAGTACAGCATTAATGCTGAAAAATCCTCACAATAAGCCCACCACCTGTCTGTTGCAGAAATCCGACCAGCATAGGTTCACTTTAAACATGAGGTTTACTTGCATTTACAATACTCACATACTGCTAACCAGGGAAATGAAGTAGGTAATCTGGCTTTTGATTTCAATCAGTGTTACTATCCTTAAATTACTTTTGTCTGCTGCCTTTTAGAAGCACCATTTTTCATTCCAATTGCAACAGTATGCTGATACTTTAGAAATATGATAGAGAGCAGTTTCAACAAAACATGACTTTAAACTGTGAATCTTGTCAGGAAAACAGATCACAAGCTTTCTTCTTTTTTTTTTTTTATTTTTCCTTTCTGATTTACAAGCTCTTCATATTGCATTTTTACATTAGGGATCTGAAAAAGATAGATGAGAATTTGTAGAAACTGTAAATTGACAATCATAGCAGTGTTGACAATACTAGTATTTAGAACCTGATCTCAAAAAAGAAAAATGTCTTGATACAGAACTAAGCTTTTTATAGCATCAAAGGGTTAAAATAACTAACACTCAAAGAAAAGAGGAATAGATCACTTTCCATACATAGTCTATTATTTGCTTAAAACTCATAGGGTAGATGTAAGGTTGTTATCATTTACTAAAGGATAAAATTTGCTGCACAAGGTACACAATTTGTGAGAGCATCACAGCTAATCTCAGACCACTAATAGATTTAACCTTGCATATTCATAGATATTTAAAAGTGTTATGGTTTGAAGGTCAGCTCCACTGTCTTACAGTAAAAGGAAAAGAAAGAAAGGAATAAAAATGAGAAAGAATTAATTCTTCAAAAAGTTTTTACAAATCAAAACCCCACAGTTTCACACAGAGAACAAAAGAAGCATATTAAACACCAAAGTTTATCAAGACAAATTAGGTCCCAGTTTCAAATTTTCTTTAATCTTTTGCATCTGAACGTTTTTTTGCCTCATGCTGTTTTCCCTAGTTAAATGTTAAAATGAATTCTAGCCAATACCATTGACTTCCTCCCTTAAAAATATTGAGACACATAATAAAAAATTAATTACTTCCCCTAATTTCCGTGTGATTCTTTAAAAAGATGTAAAATTCATTTAAAGTAAGTGGTGACTTTGTCTTTGAAGATCACGACAATTAACATGGATCAAAGCTTAGGTTCTGTAACGATGATAGCTTATTAGCATAATGAAATTAACTTAGAGACAAGAATCTTTAATAGGTACAACAAAAACGCTTTAATAATACTTGAAGAAAATTATGTATTTGCTAGAAGTACAACAGTTTCAGACTTTCTATCCAATTAATAAGTTGTTAATTAACTCCTTTTCCAAACAATGTGCACTCTAAGTTAATATCTGCCCATTGGATAACACTTTCTTATAGTATTATTTTTTAATATACTGTATAACTACAACACATTTTTACTGGGAATTCCTTGTAGAACTATTCTTATGCTAGGGAAACAGGACCCAAATATAGTAGTATGCTTTCTATAGCCAACCAATTAAAAAAAGGGAAGGCTCATTTCAAAGATGGGGAGGAAGATTGGGTAATTCCTTAATTATGTCTGCATTGTTTGCGGCAGTACGTAGTTTCAGATTTCTTTGCATTTTCAATAGAAATTATTTTCTGCAGTTTATATGCCTCTGCAAAATGGCTCTCTGCTGACTAGTGCCATATATAGACTTGATTTGGGAACAATTTTCATACTGTTTTAAAACATCTATTCATAGTTCCATGCTACAAAATTTTACAGTCTTATTTATAAGATTGTAAATCAATGACTATTTTTTTTAAAGATATGGAGTGGGAAGGTTGTTCACAAAAAAATAAAATAGAACCTTATACATAAAAATAGTATTTTAGTAGTCTTTGCTTTGTAGTGTAGAAGGGGCTTCAGCACTTTAATTTTTAATTAAAATGACACATTTTTGGTTTAGGGGCTTCTGCCTGCATAGTGGTTTGGGGATCAAAAATTTCACAGACCATTTTGCAAGTGGATTTGGAGAATACATGTGACTGTGCAATGGACAGACTGCTTAGGCCAGTGATAGAACAATTAAATAGGTCTTATTTGAAACAAAAGAGTTATTATATTCTATTGGGTCAAGATTCATGTTTTAATACATCTTTAATTACAGTAACTTTTCATTTAACTTGGTGAATTCTAAGCAAGTTAAGAATTTTTGAGAGTTGGAATGAGAAATAAAGGATATGCTTGTCTGCCATTCTGCTCAAGGCCACACAGGTTGAACTCATTTTGAGTAGCGTAGAAGCCAGGCACACATCTCCTGAACAGAGCACTGAGAAGATATTATTTTATGTATGTATAAAATAATGTCTATATTGAATTATATATCAAAATTTGCATAAATATACATTATAATTATTATTAATGAAAATCTGGATTTTTTTATTTCCCCTTTTTCAGAAATAATAAAAGAACCCTGACAATATCCTTCCTCCCACCCCAGCGCAATAATGAGAGCATTTTTGAGGGTTTTTGGTGGGTTTTTTTTTTTTTTTTTTTTTGCCTTGGCAAGCTTTTCTACCACAAACCTGTGAGTTCACAAACCATTTTGTGCAATATCCAGCCAAAACTCTTCCAGTCACGAATGGCTAAGGTCAAGGTTTCTATTTCTGGTCATGTATGGCTCTGTCCAGATTCCTCTCTAATCACAGCATGTTGCTGTTAGGTACAGGCACCTTGAGAAGAAATGAAAATGAGTTCTCATGTGTGCCTTTGTATGACATTTTTAGTATTAATATTTTCTGCTTCAACACCACCTTGAAAAACATCTCTGCTAGCCACAGCCAAACCTCATCTCCTCTGGAATAACATCCTTATGAGTGTTAATTAATTAATATTCAGTGCACACACAAAGCACAGGCTTTACTATCCACTGAAATTCCATTCTCTTTAGGAAGGAAACGAGGTGCACCTAATAACTTGCATGAAAGCTGCACAACAGTAGAATGAAACTGAGGGAACTGCTGTTTTTTGTGCACAAATAGGCAATACCTCCACTTTGCTGGAGGTTGCTGCCTCTTTGCTGAGCATAAATATGCAAAGTCTTTTCAATTGCACCTGTAGCTGGTCAAATTTTGCTTGTTTGTTTTGGTTTAGTTTAATTTGTCATTTGGAAAGTTGTTGTTTTATTGGGTTTATTGTTGTAAGACATAATTGATAATTTTTCAAAATTACTCCTAAAATTTCAAGACCTGAAAATCCTTATTTACAAGTAACAAAGAGAAAGAATCATGCACTGCAAGCCTCTCTCTGGGGTCCAGCAGCAGTTGCTCACAATCTCACCACAGCCCATGCATAAGTCATTGACAAACGAGTGATGGGAACAACAAAAAGGGTGGCAGATGTGGTCCCCATTTTGCTCAACAGTTTGCACATCTACATTTTTCCCCTGGTCTTGGGCAGTTCTCACACCAAAACTGCTGTAGCAAATAGCAGCATTAGGAGCTCTGTAGCCAGGAGGTCCTTCTCAGAGGAGGTTAAACCAAATCCTGTTGGGATGTGAGGCCATGTCCTAGGGAACTCCCCATCAGTGATCAGTGCAGGAAGCTGAGCTCTCCAGAAACTGAGTGCACCCACATCCAGCAGAGTCTTTCTAAAAAAGAGAACATTTCCTTTTAACTACTTGCTTTTGGCACATCAGGATTTTTGAGGTAAAATATTTCCAAACTGTAAATCCGTCAAATAATTCCTCAGTTCCAAATTCCTCAATATCCAAGAAATATGATATGACTGCGTCTGGGAAGTGCAGTCAAAAGAACATCACCACCTATTGCCTTTCCTGCATACTTCCATGGCATACCTATTTTTCCCTGGATGACTCCCAAATTCAGAAAATTCTCTCTACTTGTTTAGTAAAATCCAGTGTCTAAGCTGTACAAGCAACAAGGAGTGCAGGCCAGAAACATTACAGGATCATCTAAGTAAGATATTATTATTCTTTGCAAGAGAAAATAAAAAATTAGGCTCATCTCTGAAACTAAGAAATGTATTTATTGTTCCAAATTTTGAGGCAATATATTGTTCCTCAATATATTTTGAGGTTACATATAAGGTTGCTCTGGACTTTTACTGGAGGTTGATGCAATGCCAGAATACACTAAATTCTCATTTTTAAGTGAATGACCACTGCATAGAGCTGCTAACCAAGAATTTCCCTTATGATAATAAAGAACTTGCCAGGATAACTCTCAGTAAAAAATTATGCCGATAAACACATCAGTTTAAAGATAACCAATACAGCATTTCCACTGTTCACACATGATTTTATTTTTTGGTTGGCAGAATATGTTTTCCTTGCTCACCTTCTTCTTCCAATGAGGTACTTTAGTCTTTTTCCCGCTTTGGAAATAGAATAGTCTATAATTAAATCATGAGTACATATGCAATGCTGTTGGTCAGCTTTATGCACTGGACAAGTACAAAGGCAGGTTTTGGCTCTAGAGAAATGTCAATGTAGCTTTTTTTTTTCAAATTATATAACAGCTTACTTCATGAATCCTATTCTAAATTATCTCCATAGAATAAAAAAAAAAAAAAGTATGCCCATTTTTTATTGTTTTATTCTCTTAGAAATATCATCCCATTCTTGTTAATATGGTGTTAGTCTCAGCTTTCTGTTATTTCTCTCAATTGTGCCTGGATTTAAATTTCCCTTGATTGCCCTGTTCTTTCAATGGTGCTGTTCTTGTGAAATTTAAGAATAACTTCTGTTTCATATATGATTTGCATGTTTTGTTCACTGCATGGGAAGAAAAACAAGTACAAGTTTCCTTGTCTTCAGTTTCACAACAGAGTAAAAAATATTTTTCTTTTTCCCAAATTCCCCCACTCTAGTGAGGAGTTGGAAACATTGCTACAGACATTTGTGTGCCGCATTGTGAAAAACTATGAGCAGAAACCCCAGCTGTGAAGTGGGAAAGTATGAGCAGGTAGAAAAGCAACACATAATTATCTCCTTGATATCCCTGCTCTGCAAATGCTGTTTGTCCTTTTTTTCTCCTTTTTGAGTAGCATATGCCACAGAGGTAGAAAATGTAGCAGTTGAATCACTGTAAAGGATAACCTGAGGACTGTACACTACTAGAAGGAAACAAGCCTTCAGGTAAAGGACTACTAGAAGGACACAGGCTTCAGGTAAAGGCATAGTTTCACCTTTTTCAGTTCATGTTGGTTTAAAACTTTTGAGATTTACTTGTAGATTTGGATAAGTATCTGCTGAACTCCACCTTTTTAAACAGATAGTTTACACCACTATTTTTGCCTGCATTGGCAAGTCATGAAGTTCTTATATTTCAAGTGTAAGCAGCCATGACAGAAAAATTGACTCAAAGGATGAGCTCCACAGTGGGGTTACCACCAGCTGGTTTTACTCTGCAATTGCAACTTCATAGAATCATAGGATTATAAAATAGTTAGGGTTGGAAAGGACCGTAAGGTCATCTAGGTCTAACCGCCTGCCATGGGTAAGAATAATTTGCACTAAACCATGCCACCAAAGACTCCATCCAATCTGTCCTTGAGCACTGCCAAGGATGGAGCATAAACAATTTGCTTGAGCAACCTGTTCCAGTGCCTCACCAGCCTCACAGTAAAGAATTTCTTCCTTATAACCAATCTAAACTTCCCCTGTTTAATTTTTAACCCATTTCCCCTTCTCCTATCACTACAGCCCCTAATGAAGAGTCACTCCCCACCATCCCTATTTCTCCCCTTCAGGTACTGGAAGTCTGAGGTCTCCATGCAGCCTTCTCTTCTCCAGGCTGAGCAGACCCAACTTTCTCAGCCTGTCTTCATATGGGAGGTGGTCCAACCCTCTGATCATCCTCGTGGCCCTCTTCTGGACTTGCTCCAGCAGTTCCGTGTTCTTTTTATGTTGAGGACACCAGAACTGTACACAATACTCCAAGTGAGGCCTCACGAGACAGAGCAGAGGGGCAGGATCACCTCCTGCAACCTGCTGGCCCAGCCTGTCTCTCCATGCAAACGCTACAGCACACACTGAAAACTTCACCGAGTCAATGAGCACACATGGCTTTAGAAAAATTACATCACAGGATGAACAAAATACGCAGCAAATGCAGAGGTACCAAAGGTACTATGGAAGTGTCCCCTGCCCATGTTCAGAATTGTGCTGGGTCTTTGGCAGGGGTACATTGCCAATTGCTCATTTTAAAAAATGTTGAAAAATGTGGAAAGAGCAGAAATACGAAAGCAAGATTCAGTTGCTGAAGCAAAGCCACAACTATCACTAAAAACATTGCCTGATTCCTCTTCCCACTTGTAAATATTCAGCAGTCAGTCTGAGCAGAGAACAATCTCACTAATTGGGGTTTCAGGGTCCTTCCCAGGGGTTATTAGTTGTTAGTTTTATTATATCAGCAACAAAACTCAGGTGAGAGCCTGCTCCAAACAGTACCCCCTTGCTCCTGAATTACAACCCAATAACATAACCCACAGCATTATACAGCTCCTCTTGATCCTTATTACTGAAAACTTAGCATTCACTCCCCATTGGTCTGGTCTTTAATGAGAAATAAAGTTGTTTGTTTATTTTATACCTATCTAACTTGTCTTTTAATATTTGTAGAATGCCATCAATCTTTGCCTCAGTACAGTGGCCTCAAATTGTTGGGACTCTAAATTCTGCACAGATGTTATCACTATGAATTTAACTTCATATATGAATTTAACTTCATATAGCAAGAAGTTCAGTACTGCCATATGCTGTCTTTTATAAGCTTGCAGTTCACAATGAATATCCGTGACTAATGCCTTTCATTCAGGCAAGCCAGTGGTTATGGTAGGTAAAAAGTTCACTAAACTTCATTGCAGCACTTTCAGTAATTTTATCAACAACTAAAGCAAACATATCCCCTGCCTCTGAATCGATATAAAAAATCACTTAGCTTCTCTTAATATGTGTCCACATAGAATCATAGAATTGTGAGGGCTGGAAAGGACCTTAAGATCACCTGGATCCAACTCTGATGAGTCAGACAGAAACTTCTTTATTTATAGATTGCATATCATAGGGTATGATTTTTCCATGACACCAAGTACAAGTCAGACATTTTTATGCTTTGATAATTGTTGTGTTTTGGGTGGTGTTTTTTTTGTTAAATAAATCAGGACAAAACTCTTTGAAGGAATCAGCTCAGGAATTATAATAGGAATTAGCCAACTGAAAGAATTCAAATACACCTATTAAGTCTGTGGTTTCAAACATTTTAAACAATTGCTGTAGAACAGTAAGGAATACCTATTTTTAAGTAACTCAGTCTATAAATCCTCAAAGATCTGAACCTCATATTAGTCACTGTTCAAATTAATTTTGAGAAATACAACCAACCTTATCAGATAGGAAATTTAAAACTGAAAATTTAACCTCCAAAAAGTAGAGAAGTAATTAATTGTGCGGTCTAAGTAGCTACTCACTCACCAAAATGTGGAGAGGACCTCTCCCTGCAGAGAAGAGCTGAGCTATGGACTGTGTAGGGACTGCGTAGTCTACAGGGCTGGTTATGGTCACAGTGACATGGGAACGAAGGAAATGTAAGGTATCTAAGGTTGCAAGAGTTGCTGCAAGGTCTTGAACTTTAAATGTGTTATGTTATTATAATTTTATGTTATTATAATTGTAATTTAAAGTTTAAATATTAAAGTTTAAATGAAGATGATCTGGCTTCAACAGTCTGCTGACATACTGAAATCCAGAGATAGAGCTTCCCCTGGGAGGAAGACAAGATGCCACTAGCCTGAAAATTAATTTAATATTAAATAATGCACCTTTACATAATAACTGTAAGTGTTTTCTTTCTAGAGTATGGACTTGCATCCTGCTCTGCATGGGGAAATTCCACCACCATGGGAGGTAGGAATCAGAGTGACAGCAAGAAGTCTACCCTTCTCCTGGGTTTATTTATTAGGCCAGTGGTGAGCAGCTAGCTTTTTCCAAGGGTGTTTAAAGTAAAGTAACTCAAAAAATATTGACTATTTTCTTGTAGATCTTTTTAGTGGGTAATTAGAAATGAAAGGCAAAACAGTAAATAGCAAATTACAAGGCCTAAATGTCAGTTTTAACTCACTCAGTATTAGCCTGCTCACACATGAGCAAGCTACAGGTGACTTACCAGGGCAGATGAAGGTCACATCCCACACTGTACTGTGACTGCCACAACATCCACAAGTAAAATCAATGATATGTCTTGCTAGAAAACCATACTGACAACCAAAAGTATTAAAAGTCTTTACCATTGACCATTTTCCATGCAGCAACTGAATATTAACTAACTTGGTAAAACAAGAGCACAGAGAGGTGGTGTTTTGTGTTTCCGTTAATCAGTAAGAGATCAAAAGTGAGGAGAGAGTAAATACTTGATAGTGGTAATATGTGAGTCCATTTATTCAGGGCTGAATAACATTGGTCTTCTCAAATAGAAATTAAAAAAACTTAAGTAATAGCAAAAGAATACTGGTCCTGCTTCATTTTTATTTTATTTTTTTTTTTGTCAGCATTGCGGGAAATGCATCAGATGGTCCAATTACTGCCTTTTTTGAGCGTGCTGAGTGTTAGGGAAAGAGTGCTCATCTCACTGTACAACTAACCAGTCACAGTCCTTGCATTCTCAATAAAGTGACACAAAATAAAACTGCTATGAGATGAGAGTGAAATTTTCTGGGCATGAATCTTTCCTTTTCTTCTCATGTAGTCATGTTCACTCTGCAAAGTAAAAGCAATATTTGCCAAGATGATAGCAGAGACTGAGTCTTCACACACAACTGATGAACAGCCAAACACTCTCCTGTTAACCTGATCTAAAGGTGTAGCCCCTACAGCCTTTTTCATTCATTTAGGGAACAAATATGAGATTTTTCACCTCTACATAGGACAAACAGGGCTCAGACTCATGATGACCAGTGACAGAGTCAGAGTCCCCCTAGGAAATTCTAAGCTACAATTATGAAGATAGTATGAATATAGGCTTGTATGAAGCATGTCATACTTGATAGACTAGTATGCAGGTAGACAAGGAAAATTGAGGCTGCTCAGCCTGGAGAAGAGAAGGCTGCATGGAGACCTTATAGCAGCCTTCCTGTATCCGAAGGGGGCCTATAAACATGGTGGGGAGGAACTCTTCGTTAGGGACTATAGTGAGAGGACAAGGGGTAACGGGTTCAAACTTAAGCAGGGGAAGCTTAGATTGGATATGAGGAAATATTAATTTACTGTGAGGGCGGTGAGGCACTGAAAAAGGATGCCCAGGGAAGTTGTGAATGCTCCAACCCTGGCAGTGTTCAAGGCCACGTTGGACAGAGCCTTGGGTGACATGGTTCAGTGGGAGGTGTCCCTGCCCATGGCAAGGGTTTGGAACTAGATGATCTTCAGGTCCTTTCCAACCCTAACTATTCTATGATTCTTTTAGCACCATAGTTTTGGAAAACCGCTATGCCAGGAAAGAGTTACCAACATAGCACCAGAGATTTCACTACAGCTACTAAAAAGCCATCCTTATTGTATTCAGGCATTCTTTCACTGAATTATATCAATTAACATTTGGATATAGTCTCTTGTTTTTTCTGCCTCAGATACTGCAATTTTAATGACTGTTTTCGTTTTATTGTAATTTCAAATTTTTATGTTACTGCTGTTTTGTTTTCACTGGAAGATATATATTTATTTTCAATTTATTTATTTTCAGAGTTAACAGTCCTAACTATCAAGACCTAACAGTCAAATGTACCAAAATCGTCCATCAAGATGAGGGAGGTTTATGCAGTACTTCTGCTAACGCAGTTTGAATTTAGCACAAGAGGAACTTATGTAGGACTCTGCGACCACAGCTATGCTTTAGAAGACATTTTCTGATTTTGGCTGAAGCAAATAGTGAAACAGATTTTTATCTGAAGCTCTAAAATCTGGAAAGCATAATAAAAAGGTACAACTCCTTTATCAAATTTCATTTCCTGCTTTAGATTTACTGGACTTATCCTAAACCAAATTCTGCAGTCTTTCCTAAAGGCCCTATTATCCTCTTCCATGGCTTTTTTCATTTAAAGAACAAAAATCGTATAAGTTCCCTCCTATGTTTTTACTGGTGTGGGGTGAATGGTGAATTTGCTGTTCCTCTACAGCTGACAAAGCTTTTGGTATCTAAAATACAGAAGCCAGAGCCTCAACTTTGCTCTTGCCTGTGACATTTCCCTTGGCCTCCATTTCTAGAGATGCACACAGGAGATAACACCACATCAAGAACAACAGCTCATTAACCTCAGTTTAGGTGAAGAAAGGGGAGAAATGCCACACCCACAGGACAGGAGAAATGCCCCCTTCTGCAGGAAAGAGCTTTATGTATTTCTCAGCTGCTGGTGGGACACATACACAGAAAAGAAGAAAGCAGTTGTCCTCTTTATACATGATTTTTCACCCACATACATATGTAGATAAATATCAATATAATAATATTGTAAATAAATACATTCACATAAATATGTATCTCAATAGTGTTGAAACCACTGCTTTACCCTGTCTCCCGGAATGAGGTGGGTGAAGCTGGCATCAGTGTCATGTGGACACAGATTCCAGATAACATCTTGAAAGAAAAGCTAGCAGAGATCTCTGCTGTTCCCATTTCAGGTTAAAGTCCTTTGACCTGACTAAAAGTTTCATCTGAACTATGGACTCCATGATTAGAATCAGGGGAAAGAATTTCTTGCCCCTTATTTCAACTAGAAGTAGAAAATCCAGAGAGATACATGAAAAAGTAGGAAAACTTTTATGAACTGCTATCTATCATAAACTTGTTAAATATCATTCTACCCCAATTTCATTCCTCTACAAGCAGGTGGCAAAAAGGAGAAGATGCATCTGAGTTTGTTAGCCATTAATTCAACCTTGCAAAAAAGACAGTGTGATCTCGGGGTGCATCAGGTGAATTATTTTCAGAATGAAATGGAAATGTCATGGTAGAGAGGGTTGGTATATCCTGCTCTGAAATACATGGTGAAGTTTAGCTGAAATATAGCTTCAGTTTTGCTGAAGCACCAAGAAAACTGGTTCACTGTTAGTGAATGAAAGCATCAGGGAGGAGAAAACATTATCCCAGCTAAAGAGCAATCTGGAGAGAAAAGAGTAAGAAAAGGAGAAAGGATGTCAGTATAAACTATTCATATGTTTGCAGTGAAGAGTAGAGAGAAGGTTTACTAGTCATATGTTTGCAGTGCAGAGTAGAGAGAAGGTCTTCAAACAGAAAACTGAGGCTGTGATTCATCCTCACTGCAGGAATAGAGGAGTCAGAAAACCTAATTTATCTCAAGTTAGAACTAGCTAAATTTTCAAAAGTGATAACTGAAGTGCAGCAGCAAGTAGGAGGACCTGAAGATTGGAGATTACCTTCCAGCCTTATTTCTATGTCCCTACCCAGCCAGTTTTGCTTATCCCTGCTACTTACACTGCAGCTATTAGCAGTCAAACAATAACTCCTGCTCATTGACACAAAACATATCACAGACAGAAGCATAGAAAAAAGAGAAAATGTCAATAAATCTAAAGTAACAAAAAGTTAGAGTTGCTGGCTAATAAGTAGTACTATGTTGCTGCAGCTCCTATGCTCCCAGATGCTTGGTGCACATCTACTGAGGCAGCTGAAGAAACAGGAATTGGAGTGTTACTCTTATGAGTCACTCTGTTTGGAAACCTTTACATATTAAGAAATAAAACAAAACAAATACAGTAACAAGGAAAAAAAAGTGTCAAAATTATCTTAGAAAAGTATGTTATGTCTCTTAAATATACAACAAAACACAACTGGCCTCAAGATAATTATCCTCTGTTTTATTAATTTAGATCACTTTTCAGTAGTGTAATCATGTCATTAGGATTGCAGTTCCTGGCTCAAAAAGAAGTAACCATCTAACTATAAACTTTTGGTTTCCAAGTGTATTTTGTCTGAGTCCCTTTGACGGAGACAACTGGATCTCAGTGGGTCTGAGCCTACCACTGAAACCAATGGCAATAGACATAAGTCTCCTTGTCCATGGTGGGTGCAAAGGAGACTAATTTTCTTCTCAGCACTGCAGTTTCTAACAGATGTTCAGGCAACTGAGATCTACCTAATGAACTGAACTGGAGAGCTGAGTTGAGAAAAAAATGTGTACAGTCTGTGTTACCCACTGAGGCACCAGCAGTATTTCAGTTGGTACTTTCAGGGATTTCTGTGCTTCTGGTATTTCCTTTTGTATCCTAAAAAAAAAAGCAACATTGTAGGGGAGAGAGAAGAAGTTTCTCTCTTTGGCCCATAGGTTGAAAGGAATTCAAACAACAAATCATGGAATTCATTCTTCTACAGGTCTTCATAAGGCCACCACAATAAGTCCCATGATCAGACTGCTTCTCAGCTTAGATTTTGTACCTTACTGATCAATATCCTAGAGGACGAGAGCTCAAAACCTTTGGTTTCAGCCTATTATAGCTAGAACAGGGTTAAGGTAACAACTTCTAGTTGTTTTCTTTTCATAACTTTTTGCAATATATTATGTTTTATTTTTGCTATCGCTGAAGCCAGGAAAGTTACATCTGTCATGAGTAACTTCTGCAAATAGAAGAGACCAAAGAATAACAAGAATGCTTTTACACTGAGTGGCCTCTCCCTATAACAGCATTCGTCAATAATCGTAATAGCAAGTGGCAGCAAGACATAAGTGTCCTTAAACTACCTTTATCCCTCTCTAAGTTATATTGTCCCATTCTGCAGACAAAGTTAGGATCTCCCTGACCTACAAGGATGTGCAGACTAGAACTCCTATGGACCCTAAAAAGATGATTATTTTATTTATTATTTTTTAGGAATAGGATTGCTTCAAAACCCTTTATAGGTTATTTTTTAGCTCTCCATTTGTTGTGTTTCAATAGGTTAAATCAGTGGCAGCTTTAATTGCACTTACAAGGAATGCTGCTAAAATGAGCACAAAGTTCTAAACTCAATGTTTTCTTCATTATTTTGCAACTTTGGGAGCCTGCCAACATCATAGCAAGATTTGGCATGCATTTACCTGGAAAGAATGAGGGACTTAATATTTCATTTCAGCTTTGCAGGGTTTTCTCCTCCCTACCTAGACCCAAAAAAAAAAGAGCAAGCAGAGGAATTGGAAGCATAGTTAAAGGGCAAGGCCAGGCTCTCTGACATTGGTAGAGATCAACACAGTCAACAAGCTGCTGGGGAGCTCTCCTTGAAAGCAAGAGCAACTCCATCACCAGTGACTACATCTTTGTGGGTAGCTGCTGCTCCACCCTCTGTGAATTTGGGTGTAGAAGTGATATTTTTATCTGCTCTTCCACCTGAGGTTAATTTGCTACATGAGAAGTTTGTTGTGCTTGGACTTGGACATGTGAACAGTAAAGGCCAAGCTAATAACCTTACCTGCAGTACCTTAAAGCCAGGACTGTGTTTAACTCCTGTTTTAGAACTTCAATACAGAAAACAATCCTTGGACAGCTTTTACTTGGTGCTTGGAGTTAGTTGCTTGGCAGGCAACTGACAGAATTTTAGTAAATATATACATTAACTATTTTAGTGTAAAATAACCTCAAAAAGGGATGGAAATAGAGATTGCCACCACCTACCCTTCACCAGAGCCACTGCTCCACAGGAACCTTTGCAAGTCATCCTTCTGCTTTTGCTCTGTGCCTAGGGCTGCTCCAACAAAGATTTGACTACACTCACATAAAGCAAATGCTTCCCTTCCACTGGGTCTGTAGGGTTGGATCCCCTCCAGAAAATCATGACATTGAAGCTGGGTTTGTCATCAGTAGAGATGGTACTTACACAGCGGAGATAGTGCATGGAATCAGGGTGGCTCCTGCCTGCTGTAAGGCTCAAGACCCTAACATCCTGCCTGGGGGTGAGGAAAGAGATACCAGCTGCAGTGACAAGGGGTGGATGCCTCCTCCCTAGGGATGTTTTAGCTGATGAATAAAAATGTTTTCATGGTTAGATTCCTGGAGCTGTGCTTCCCCTGTTTGTAGTGTCTAGCTTTCCCCATACAGCCTGCAAAGACTTGCTAACTCCTATCTCAAGCTACAGTAATCTACCAGGCCTACAATTATAGTGTAGCTGAATCAAAGCCCTTTTGTGGATCCAGTCTTCCATCTGCAGCTGCCCCATTGAAAGGATTTAGCTATTTGGGAAATTAAGTATTATTCGCTGCGTATAAGGGTGTCAGACACCAGTCCCAAAGAAGCAATGTCTCGGTGTATTTTGGTTTAATATTCTTATGTCAGTGACACTGGTAAGAAATGGAAAAAAGTAAAATCTCTGTGAGGTGTGTAAAACAAGCATGGACAAGGCAATAGGAGTGTGACAGTAGGAACTGGCAGTGTATCAGCACAGGGGCTGGCATGGCTGTCACAAGGCCTGGCAGAAAACATCCCTACAGAACTGATGCGAATTCCTGATCTGAAGAGTTAAATTTTGCTCTTTGCCTCAATGGTATAAATCTGTAGCATTTTGACTGAAGCCCATAAAAGTAAATCAGTGTAAGTGAGGCCAGACTGTGGCCTAGCAATCCTGCAGACCAACGCAGAGAAAAAGAGACTGCGATACCAGTTAGCAGCAGTTCCTGCCACACTCGTTGCAGAATAACATAGAGTCAGCCAGGGACCAGCTGGGAGGGAGCCAGATGGGCAATGAAAGGGGCACAGCAAGCTCCTCAAAAAATAGTTTTTTAATTGTAGGAAATTTTGCAAGACATCCCTGACATAAAGTTAAATTATTTTCATTTCTGCTCAAACAGCAAAAATGTAAATGCTGCCATTTGCACAGAGAGAGTTTTTTAAGTTGTTGCAAGGCTGCACTTAAAAGGGGGCTGGTATTAATCATCTCTACGTAAGGCAAGTTTAAAGGGGCATATAAACCAATTATTTGTAGCAGCTGATGGGCAGTGCTCTATTTTCCTGGCTGGTGCTTTTTCAGAGTGGGTATCAAATGGGTCCACGTGGCATGAACAGAACATAGCTCCAGATGGGAGAGCAGTTCCCATCTTTTGCAGAGTAAATCTGCTGTTTGAGACTATATTAGATGACTGAAATTTTGTACATATGACTTTGTTGGAGCTGGGATCTTTTCCTTTGAAAATGTGCTACAATAATAATTGCATTTACCAGTTGCCAGTCCTTCTCACAAAACATTCTTTTTTTTTTTTGTTCGGATTGTGAAATTAATTGTCTCTAGCTAATATAATTAAAAACAAACACTTCTGATTTCAGCAGAGAGAAAGGGGAAGGGAACAAAAAAAAAGCAAGCTGCAGCCCTGATTTTCTATTGACAGCAAGAAAGCTCTGCCATCCCTGAACTATTTAATTATTGAAATGAACTGTAACAGTACACTGGATTGTTGCCGAGGTCACCGAGTAGTACTGGATGTCAAGAGGAAAGCAGCAGCTCTGAGAGCCCTCCAACGCCCCGGGCTCCATCCAAAAACCCACACACATTTTCTCAAGCATTCAGCCTCTGATAGGTAGCTTGATAGCATGGGCGATTTGCTAGTATTACAGAGGTCCAACGGTGCTTGCTTGTTTTAAGACGAGCCAAACTATGCTCTAGTGACCACCGTGACGCTGTGATTCCCATGCCCTATCGCATTCCTCTTTCTCAGATCCCAGGCATTTTTTTTTTCCCCTACGTGCAGTCCAGGATGTAGACAAATGAATTCCAAGTGACCTATGTGGGGGTGGACTCTTTGGAAACAAACAACAAAAATAAGATATCTCCTGTCCTCACTTTTTCATTTACTTGTTCCCTGGATACAGTTTATTCGTGGCAATGAAATACACATTGTGTCTCTGGAGCTAGATCCAGCAGCAACATCTTTACTACCCCCTAACATTTGTTAGTTTGGGTTGTTGGGGTTTTTTTTCTTTCCTTCTTTCTTTTTTTTTTTTTTTTTTTTTCTTTATTTCCTATTTCAGCCTTTACAAAAGAGATCTTGTTTAATATTATCTGTTCCTTTGGAAGTCAGTCTGCCCTTTAAAGCCTATCATATCAAGGTTTGTTACTGATTTAAATGAATGGGTTTTTCCTAGAAAAAGTTTAGGAAATGGGAATTAAAATAAATAAATAAATAAATAAATGCTTGTAGATATCTGCACTGGAAGGAGGACCTGTTGTGTAAATATGTCTGTGTTTCCAAGGAAAGGGAAAAACTTCTTTTGAAATTTTCAATGTGAAGAAAATCCTGTAGATACAAAACCCGCTAAAAAGAAGTAAAATTGCAGTTGGGGAACAGACAATAAACACCTCAGATTGCTTTATAGCACACTGTTAGAGGCAACTATCTTGCTTAAGTAGGCATAACATTTTTCATGGTATATATTTAAGTTCTTTTTATGGTTCGGATCAACAGCAGCAAACCACTGCTATTGAAGGGAGGACGGAAATAATTTCTGCCAGATCAATGATAGGTAGCAAAAAAGTAATTTAAAAATGGCCTAAGAAACCCACTGCATGGTGAGGCATAATCAGTCTTCAGTCTACCCTGCTGCTCATGTTGTGAACTGCATACACAGCCCATGAAAGGGAAAAGCAAGAAGGGACCCCTGGGACCTGTTCTGGCCTTGCAGGCACTGGTGTAGCTGCTCTGGTTTCTGGGACTTCTACTGGGGCACCTATGGAAGTGCAGACCTGAGATCTGGCGAGAGCAGCACCTCATGCAGATGGTGCTGGGAAGATGTTTCTGCTGTCAGACATCTGCAACTTTCCCATTGCCGGCGCGCTCGAAGTGTTGAGCCAGCTGGCAGCAGCTCCTTCTTACTGCTAAGAGTACAAGCCTGCCTTCCTCACTGAAGGCACTGCCTGATTTTAGGGACATACATCAGACTGTTTGGGGCCACCGCAGTCTCTTCATGGACTTCAGCCATTCTCTGGAGCAGCTCTCGAGGACAGCAAGCTATGTGGTGACATCTCCTCCAAGGCTGCCAACTCCTGTGAGCTTGGAACAATGGAACAAAGAATAATGGGAAAAGAACAGTCCACAATAATGCATCGAGCATTGTCCTGGATTCCCTTTGGCTTCATTAAAATTAGTGACGTCCTTCAGTCCTGGGTGCACCAGATCTCCCTTGCTTCTGTACAAAGCAGAACTCAGCGCCACAACACCCTGCCCAGCAAACAGCTCTCAGCACTTCTACTCTGCTCCTCACTGACATGATCAACTTCACAACTCCAGAGCCCAAGCTCTGCATGGGGAAATCATGCTGCAGCTGCCCTGCCCCTTGTCTCCTTCCCATTCTTTTTGTCCCAGGGTATTTGGTCTTTGGTCAAGAGGGGGGACCCATGCCAGCAAGCTTGCTGCTAGCAGGACTTAAAGCTTGTAGATATTTAGCTGTCCTGTTTCTCAGTTTACTTTTACCTCCTTGGAAACATTCACCATTTACACCAGATGCTCTCACCACTCACGGGGTCCTCATGGGCATGGAGGGAGCACACCTTCCCTGAAATATGCACAGTTCCTGCAGAGACATGAGGAGCTAATCTCTGTAAATTATGTGTATTGAAGTAAGTAATTTAACAGCTTATTCACCCAGGTAGCCAGTGACACTGTATGTCCCTGAATTTAATTTGACAGTTAAATTTTCAAAGGCCGTTAGTCATTTTAGATTAAGTTTTGTGTCTTAAAAATTAGTAAGCAATTCCCTTCTAGCTAATTTTTTTTAATGTTAGTTTTTGCACGTGTCTCCAGTGGTCATCTCATCCGCTAAATTTGCTCATCCTTGTCAATGTATCGCTTTGTGAGTTGGAGTTGGAGGGAGAAGGGAAGTGGAGGAGGAAGAAATTGGAAAACATTACCTAACTAGGTAAGATTAAATATTTGTGCCATAGTTTACAATTATAATAAAATAAATCTAGAAAGTATTTCATGTCTGAGAGCACGTACATTAGAAAAAATATTACTATAACAGATAGCCATATTCTGAACACTAGAATGTTTGTAATTTGTCAGTTTTTCTTTTAATTAAAACTGTGAGTATAGTTCATGCTCCGTTTGATTCAATGTCAAAATTTTGGATGGGGGCTAAAACTGATTTCCTCTTAAATCTGTTGCATTTCGCAGGACAACTGATGAAGTGTGCCTTAAGACTAAGCTCTTGAACCCATGAGGTTTGCTTGTTTCAAGATTAGTAAATCAACAGATATTAGAGTAATAGCCCTAATAAGACGCAGGACTTCTAACACTTCTGTAAATATCTTTTACCAAAACTGCATCAATTTTTCCTCCTAGACAACCTGTTTTAATTCACTGCATCATTACAAAGTTGGTCCACAGTAAAATGAATTAAAATTTGCTAGTTAGAAGTTTCGTTCTCAATATTTTTCTCAATGTAACCCATGAAATATTTAAACTGTTTAAACTACTTTTTTTTTTTTTTTTTTTTTTAACAGCACAAATATCTGTCAGGTTTTTCTGTAAATATTTCTTCTTTTTAATAGTTTTTATTTGCAACCATCTTTTGGGAGAATATGTACACTTGCATGAGCTAAGGGTATGTCTCCCAGAATAACAGTAGGTATTAACCTGCTCCAGCAACACCTTTGCTAGGGCATGTGCAACTGGTTTTGACCCTCTCTCAATTATATTAGTCACTCTAAATGTAAGAAGAGTGTTATTTCAAGTCAGCATCCATCAAAAAGCATCTGCAGGGTTATGGCTCATATACCACAGGACTCTCAGATGGTCTGTTCTTATCCTTTCTCACTTTTGCTCTACAGTGGGCAGGTACATGATGCCTGTGCATGTTACAGACCTGGTCTCAAAATCTGCCTAACCAACACAAAACACAAGTGGATTTCAAGGGGGAGGGGGGGAGGCGATGAGTGGAGTACATAAAAGATCATTTATTAGGAGAGTGATTATCACTGATTTCTGAGAATCTCTCCAACTCAGTTTTTTTGCCTGGTGATATTCAGTAGAAACCACTGTAGAAGTGTGCTGAATGAGTTAGAAGCACCAGCCCTCATTCTTAACTCAAGAATCTCATTCCACCCCAGTAACTTATGAAAAAGGAGGACAGGAAAAATTAATTTCAGCAGTCACAAGTTCCAAGTACATTTGCTGCAATGTCTGAGGAGGAGGAGTATGCTCCATGCAGGCAGATGCAGTTCTAGGACCAGCTTGGACACTCTCAGATGCTGAAGTGAAAGCCAATGTGTTCCTTGTGTGTAAATGTGAATGAATTGTCATTTTTTTTGCTGCAAAGAGGATGTTCATGGAATATGATGTCTAATAGGTATAGGTAATAGTGCATGCTCATGCTTTTTTGTCAGGTCCATCTCCCCCACCCTCACCACTATGAAGCTTCATTAAGCCATACGGGGAGTGAAAATAACCATTACATTTCTTAAAAATGTTAATAACTTACCATATTTAGCTCCAAGCCTTAGTTCCTTCTACCTTGCCTATTTTAATAAATGTTCATGACACTCAATAAAATTAAAGCTTCAATGAACAAAACAGATCTGTATGAAATTTTCCCCAGAGATTAGAAATGGAGAGGAAGCACATGTGGTTCAGAAGAATCATGTTCCTAAGTATTCTCAAATTCCCTACAGATAGGGGAGGACAGTGATAATCTAATTTACCTGAAATGCTTCTTGGATCAAAGCCTGAGGGATGCAGAAGAAAAGACTGAAAAGTGAGAAAGTACACTCAGAAAAGATGATAACTTTCAAATGTATATTGTCATTGCCATGGCAGTGAGAAACAGCTCATACTTGGTTCCCTGGGAATTACCTCAAGACAAACATGGTGAGAATTACTTTGGAGAGTATGTGAGGAAAACACACCATGAGAAAGAAGAGCAGATGCATGTTTAAAGTTTGGTATTTCTCATGTCTCTAACTTCACATGCCCTTTATGCAGTCTTCTACTATTTTTTATACACTGATAATCTATAGAACCTAATTACAAAAAGTTTAGAAAAAAAATCCTCCTGTAAAACTCATAATGCTTGATATCTGAGTCACAAGCACAGCTAATGTAATCTAACACATATTGTGGGAACCTACTGCACACAGATATTACCAATTAGCACATGATTTTAACAATCAACATTCATGCAATTAATAGAACACTTCATATTCCTTCTAATTTTGAGCTCTGCATGAGCATATGTTATCATGACGAAATATGGGTTCATTTATTTATACTGGAAGCAAGTCTCCACATTGAAAACTAAGATGCTGAAAGTTAGACTGAAAGTGAAAAAGACTCAGGTTTACATTGAGAGAAGAATATTTTTAGTCTGACTTCTAGAAGTTGAGCTGCTCCTTTACCTTTCTGTTGATCTTTACTGTTAGTGAACTCCTGGAGAGGAAACTGCCCTGATTACAGCTGGTGAACACAACCATCGATTAATCAACAAGTGGGTAAACACTTCTCTCAAGAATTGAAAACTACAACATAATTAAGACTCCTCAAAAAGAAAAAAAAACATAGTGTCTTTCTTAGGTGATTTTTTACATTCTGAGTAACAGAAGCTGAGCAGTGCCTTTCTTTAACATGTTCATTATTATACTTTACTGTGGGAAGAATTATTATTATACTTACAGGACAGATTAAGAGGTAAGGTATAGAGAGATTAAGCCTAGATCCCCATGGTATTTATTTAGCCACCCATTTATATTGAATTCCATAGTATTTGGGAATTTAATACCTTTAGGATCCAGTCCTGTCTATTTTTCTTGTGGCAGAGGAAGCAGGGAGCTGAACACCTATTTCCCAGAGGCCGAGTAGCTGCCAGCCTATCTTACTTGCCTTCCTCGTTGCTCACCAGCGGCAACTTACTTTGATTATGGAAGTCATATATGTGTTACTAGCTTATTAAGGAGATGAGATGCTTACTAAGAAGATGTTTTTTGTAAGTAGACTGCAAGGAATCTTACTTCACTGCTGCAGTAGCTGGAGCTGCTATATTTCTCATCTACTGCCAAGAAGAATAACATCAAAACACAGGGGTTCTGCAAGCCTTTGTTCCAGAACACAGACTCACAGAACAGTTTGGGTTGGAAAGAACCATAAGATCATCCAGTTCCAGTTCCCCTGCCGTGGGCAGGAGAACCTCCCACTAGACCAGGTTGCTCAAGACCACATCCAGTCTGGCCTTGAACACTGCAGGGATGAGGCATTCACAGCTTCCTTGGGAAGCCTATTCCAGTGCCTTGTCCCTCCCACAGTAAAGAACTTCTGCCTAAGCTTCCTCTGTTTAAGTTTAACCCATTACCCCTTGTCCTGTCACTACAGTCCCTAATGAAGGGTCCTTCTCCATCACCCTTATAGGCCCCCTTCAGATACTGGAAGGCTGCTATGAGGTCTCCATGCAGCCTTCTCTTCTCCAGGCTGAACAGCACCGATTTTCTTCAGCTGCCTTGTAGCAGAGATGTCTCACATGTGCTCCCTACATCTGAAGACATTCCAGCAGGCCTTTATAGCTAAGCACCCCTCAGCAACTCCCGCTGAGAGTTTGAGTCGAAAGGTGCCATGCCAGCACCCAACTATGCTAAACTTACATTTGGTTTAGGAAGCTACCTAGTCTAATCCTGCTCTCAGTATATTCTGCAGAGTGCAAGAAGAGTTGCAGCTGTCAGGGAGCTCTCTTCCACTTGCAGAGAGGCAACAGAAGATGCAACATCTGATGACAGGAGCAATGACTTTCTTTCGAGCTGCACAGTGGTTGTCTTCTCCTTGCCTTTCCAGTGGGTTAGCAACAACGTTTAGTTCCCTTGAGCTTTCGGTTTCGGGGACTGCTCTAAGCCATTGCATAGAGTGGCTGTTGATGCAGGGAATTCTGTACAGCAGTAGGGACTGAAGCAGCTGCAAGAGTTGAAGATGCAGACTCTAAATCATTGTGTTTTTTCCTCTTTCAGGACAAGCTCCTCGGAGAATTTGGCTTACCACACATTTGACATGTATTTATGTGTTGCAGAACAGGAGTAAAGTAGTGATACTCTGGGTATAACTATATTTTGAAAAAATGTCAGAGGAGTATTTATGTCCCCCATTGCTTCCTCCCCCTCAAGGGAGTGTTCATAGAAGCATTTTTTGGGGGGGCTGCTGCTGTTTCAAATAAGAATAGATGATAGTAATCTATAGGTGACTAAAGAAAAGAGATTTCACCTGTGACTGCATGCTTCTTACTTATCTCAGGGGCTCTTCAACCACATCCTGATAAACAGAATAGAAACTGCTCTTCAAAAGTCAGTGTCTGACTATGTGATTTGTGTACTTCCAAATAAGTATGTAGTTAAGTCAGTCTAGATTTCCATAATGACCCAGGGAGATGTACATCTGTACACAAATACAAGGAAAAAATAAAGGTCTCAAATTCAGTTTTGCCAGATGAGATAACTTCATCCAAAATAATAGGGCAGCACTTGTATCACTGGCAGGGAAGTAAATTAAGTGTAATGATTTTTTACACTGAATAAATACATTAATAACAGCCTTCCTAAAAAAAAAAAAAAAAAAAAAAAAGTGTACTTTCTTCTGCTGATATCAATAATAAATCTGTATTTTTCATAAACATTATTTACTGAAGGCTTTACTGCACAGAGAGTCCATGAGGAACAGAAAAATCATATAATTGCGCAGGTTGGGGAATTCTGTAAAAATACATAACCATGGCACCCCTGTCATTACCAATCAAGTTATCTTGATAAAAAGTAATTAGCCTTTGAGAAAAACATAAATCTAATTAAAAATGACAGCTTCGTCATCTCAACAAGGAACAGCACAGAACCAGTCAGTAGTTCTAACACAACAAAATGACCTGGTCTGCCAAAATGGCTTTGCCTTCAAGCCCATTAAAGAAACCACAATGAAACTTTCATAGGCCTTTCCTTTGTTTTACAACGTAAGTCTACATCACCTACCGTCAAATATTTCTGCTCACTTTCTCCATTTCATCATCTTTTGTGAAGACTTTGCCTACCTATCAGTAATTTTTATAAATGAAATGACAGAAACTTGTAGTCTATAAAATGTGAACTATGAACGTATGAATTGTTGAAAAGATTAACAAGTTTCAAATAATAAGTTCAGCCTCATAACAAAGTTGCTTGTTCAGGATTCATAAATAACATACAGAAACAAACCAAACGCACTTGCCTCTATGTATATAGCAATTAGAGGTTCTGTCCTCCGAGACATGTTAATGACAAAGTTTTAAGTAATTTTAATGGTAACAAGAGTAAATATTTCTTCCTTCCATGCCACCAAAAAATCCTTGAAGGTGGCACATTTGCAGAAAATGATCACAATTATAAACACTTTTGTTACAAATTATATTTACTCAGGTTTTATGTACTAAAGAAAAAAAAACCCAAACACTATTTTTTCAAATCACAAGATTCTCCTAAATATTTCCCAACATAAATATGCATATTTATTATATATGGAATTACATATATTAATTACAGCCAGTAGTTTATATTCCTTAAAGCTGAGAACATAATTGCTTTAAGAATCAAAACAAATTTAGCATTTGCTTAAAGAATTACAGGATCGTGCACAAAATTCACTCTCTGTGAAGCTTTGATGCAACTTCTGAACTCGCATTCACAG
Organism: Psilopsiagon aymara; assembly: GCA_024733675.1. Taxonomy (NCBI): domain Eukaryota; kingdom Metazoa; phylum Chordata; class Aves; order Psittaciformes; family Psittacidae; genus Psilopsiagon; species Psilopsiagon aymara. The sequence goes on from JANRGW010151884.1 coordinate 80,661, forward strand.
GCCTAGATTTAAAAAGGACAAATCAGCACTGTCATGGCCCAAGTGCAAACACTGGTGTCTTCAACAGATTCAACTGAGTGATGCTGACACTTAATCAAACTAATATAGCTTCTTCATACATATAGAGGAAATGAAAGTTTGATCCTCAGAACAGGGACTGACAGGAATAGGGAAAAAGGTGGAAAATATCGATTCAGTTTTGCCTAGACCATGCTACTCTTTGACTATAGTTTTGGTGCCTTTGCTAAGGAAGAATGGAATAATGGTTAAAGAAGGCCTTGGGCTGCTGGAACAGAATGCATAAGAAGCAAAGTACACAACAAAATTATTACAACACAGTGCAAGAAGTGAAAACCTAAACTCCTTTGACTTACAGTATATATGAATACATGAGTTGGTAAAATAGTTACAGACCAAACAAAAAAGACCTTGTAAACTTGTACATGGAGAAAATATATATCTGTTTGTGCTGCACTACTTCTACTTTTAGGAAAGCTTGAAGCAGAAATAAAATATTGGTTAGTATTTTGAACAAATGTTGGATGAAAAATAATTCTGAGCAACCATGATCTAGATAAAGATCTTGATCCTCCTCTGTAATACACGGTAAGACACAGTTCACAAAGGCCACCTTGGGCTTATGAAAATAAGCCTCCCCAAGCTTTCTCTGCAGTCAGTGGAGAGAAGGTTCAACCATCCCTAGTTTTGCATATATATTCATCATTCCATTTCAATCTGTGGAAGCAGACCAACATATATAGGCAGAATATCTTAGGTTGTGGTCCCCGATCTGCAGAGCTGCGCCTCTTAATAACTCTTCATATGTCATATGCCAAATGTAATAGCAATGGACAATGTTTCTGAGCTTTGATTTCCAAGCTCTTATTTTTTAGTGTCAAATAGTTCTCCAGCTAAATCCCATATCATGAGTTTGGTGCAGTTTTGGTGATTCCAGCATGCTTTTCCAATTATTCAGTGTTTGCTCAAATGTATTTGAAATGCTTTGTGCTCATTTATTTCTCTTTAGAAGTTCCTAAGAGTCTTCAAGGAAACAGTCTCTTTCCGTAAGCCTATGAGACAAGCAGGTCTTTTGGTCTCAGACTCTTACTTTTAGTGTTATAGGACATTAGGGAAGATAAGAGAAGTGTTGTTTTTCTCTTCTTTTTTTGCCTTCCCCAAGCAGAAATTAAATTTTTATAGGGATGAAGTAGTAATCTACAATACCTGCAGAGAGAAAGTGTCTACTTGATCTTTTGACATGCTATTTCCTTCTGTAGGCAAGGTTGAGATAAAAATTAGATATTTGCCTAGTAAGAAGAGTAAATTCTCCACTTGCTTGCACCTCTCATCAGACCTTCAGACTCTTAAACTTAATTCCAAATTTAACCCAGACAAAGAAATGGAAAAAAATACATTGTAAGGGACAAGACTGCACTGGCAGTGAAGTGGATTCAATGACCTACTAGTTCATTTTCCACCTCTGATTTCTTTGATACAGTTTATAAAAAGGAAACAAAAATGATGGGTCACTCCAAATTATTACCATAAACGGATAGCGAACAGCAAAATTGGCAAAAGCCCTTTTAAAACTTGCATGGCTTATGGAGCCAGGGAGAACACTAATGTACCTTTCTGAAGGTCCTGGGCCATATTTATTTCCCATATTTATTTAAAAGAAAATCAAAATACTTTTAAGCAAGTTGGCTGGTTCCAAATTTAGGAACAATCGAACAAAGAGGAATCTGCTAATTCCAGATGGAGTGCATATAGTCCCTTGGCACTTATTACTTACCAAATGTTTCAGAAAGCAAACACATGACCTAAAAGCGTTTGTGAGTGTGGGGTCCTCAAAAAGCTTTTAACAAGTCATGTATTTCTAACTGTATTTATTTTACTCACACACAAAACCCCACTTTGTTTTCCTTTCATTTTTTTAGCAGACAATGCTCCCTTTAAAGACTATTTACGCAGGATTCAGTTATCCCATAAGGCCAGAGGCTCTAAAGGTGTCTCCTGCGAAAGGCTTCAGCTGTGAAGCATCTGCTCTCTGTGCAAGGAGGGTAACCGCTGCTGCTGCAGGTGTTTTGTTAATGTGGGATCCCCCTTCCCAGTGGTACAGGAAAGAGGCACCCAGAGGTGATTTCTCATCTCAAAGATGAAACACACCTTTCTGGTTTTGCTGTTTGGTGGTGTCTTTTTTTTAAATCTGATCCTTTGTACAGACCCAAGTTGTCCATCAGCATCCTGCACACAGATGCCAAGCCACCCTCAAATCACTCCTTGAAGCAGATTAATGTAGCATTTCCTGTATTCATTCTGTATTGATTACTGAGGCATTTTGTATTCCATAGGAATACAAATTTAATTCTATAGGAAATGGAGCCTGGTTAATACACCTAGCAATATTTTATCAGCTATTATATAATTGTTTCTGCCCCAAACTAAACACTTTAAGAGTAAGTAGAAAAATCTTGATTTTGAGGCAGTTTTATCACAGTCACTTACTGCTTAGCAGCTTTGCATCTCCACCAGCATAGCACCTTAGAGAATTGTCAGTGGCGTTAGCTCCTGTGCCTTTCCCAAGCTGCTGTATGACCTGTATGGCCACGAGTGCTGCTTTGAGAGATCTTCACTAAACCCCTTCAATCTGAGAAGGTGGAAAGTTTTCACTTCTATTCCACTGTAAAACCAGAAATATCTCAGTGACGGTTTTCATAACGGACCACAAGATCTTCAAGATTTCTGCTGTTGGTTCTCTTCTGCTGATATGACAAACCCAAACCTGCAAAAGGGGCAGAATAAAACAAACAAGGTTATAGAAGAAGTTTAAACTATCAGGCTTAATTATCAATTGGTATGCTTTTTCTATTATTACTTTCAACAACCTTCTAACATCCTTTCTTAAAAAAGCAAACCCCTATCACTGTTCTCAAAGGAACAAAAAAACCCCCAAAATCCTGTAGTCAGTGAATTGTGACCAAAAGAGACCACAACCAGAAAGAACGTTTCGTGATAGTAAACAGGTAAGTATAATTTAGTCTTGAGTTTTTGATAAGTGATTTCTCTTCTTTCCAAGCTTTTTAAACAATTTTTCCCCCCCTCTAACTCTGTTCTGTATTTTAAAAACCTTTTATTTGCTTAAGCTGTAACCCTTACATTTTCCTTTGGACTTCTATGGATTTCAATTTTTCATCATCACAGATTCAGACCAGAAAGAATCTGAGGGCAAATGTTATGTCAGTTTTAAATAAATTTCAGAGAAAGAATTATCTGCTGAAAAGATGTACACATGTTCTTCTTGTTCAGTAACTCTTCTCTAACTGTGTGCAGTGTGATAGTCACTGAAGTTACTGCTGGCATTTCTCTGCAAATCCTTAAGCTGCACCAGCAAATTCGACTGAAAGTACTGTTTTACATTTTTAACTCAAATGTCTTTTGTTTTTATTTTAATAAATCTCCTAACTCTAATTTTAATTAAACTCATGCTTTTTTAATTAATTACCGACAAATGCAAATAAGGCAAACTACACAAGCATGTATTCATCGTTCATTCATAGATAAGTGCTGTTTTTTTTGTTTTATCCTGAAGTGTCAGGATTTTAAAATCTTAAAGTCTTGAGGATTACAACCCAAAATTTATTTTTACTTGGGGCTTTATGAGAATGTCTTACTAGTGTATGACAAGATCAGTCGCTTAAAGGAATGGAAAACAAACTGCAGGTTCTTCAACTTTACCCAAGTTATTCTTGCTAAACAATAAAACTCAGAAGAATTAGGCCTCTGCATATATTATTAAAAAAGAGAAACACAAGGACTTCTCCATCACGGTTATGTTTAACTGCCCTAAATATTGACAAATACAGATACAGGCTCATTATATGCTCTTTGATTATTTAAGTTTAGCTACAGTAGAAATCCCAAAAGGGAAAAATAAGAGTCAAGCAAGAAACTCCAAAGCTCTGAAACCCAGGAAACCCAAAGTTAAGACACGCAATGTCTCCTGGTACTTTCAAGTAGGGACCACTGCCAATGCCTAACTACAACACACACTTGAATTACCTTTTTTTACTGTATAAGCATTACTATTGTCAGGAGAAAATATTTCAAAATCTCATGAAATATTACTCTGAAGAGTTGCTCAGAAATGTCTTAGCTTTTCTGCTGACTTTTTCAACTTAAAGCATTGTGAAAGCAGCCTATCCCTAATACGTGGGATTAATTAAATTGTTCAAGCAGGGAGCCAGGAATATTTCTTTCTGTTCTCCTCCTAGGGCTGACATGGATGAATTTGGCTATGTCCACACATCTAATTCAGTTCACTCTCATAGTCCCAAAATGACTTGAATCCACACACAGAGGTCTCAAGCTTGCTTAAAGCCTAAGCCCAGTGCTCGAGCTCTGGCCCTCCTGGATCTCTGCCCAGAGCATAGACACAAAGCAAAGCTTTAGACACGAAGTAAAGCCAGCACTGGAGTGCTCACCAAGGCTGTCCTCTGGATGCTGCATTTTCCCCTCAAGTCAGCTCTTTCTCCTACATGGCAAAGGAGTTTTTTACATGCATCAGAACTACGCACCTATAGAAAACATATTCTGCAATTGTTGTAAGACTTCAGGTTCCCACGCTTTTTTATAGTTATTTTTAGATTATGGTTTGGGTTTTGTGTGCATATATACCTACTTCTTCCATCCCCAAAATATCAGAAAGTTTCCTCCACAATTTACCATGGGCTGGAAGGAGCAGGTCAAAGGGCTGACACAAAAGTATCTCTTCGTCCATAAAGGTGTTTACTGGCCCATAAGACTCAAGATGTGAATGTACAAATCTATGGTGTTCCTTTGCCCACCAAGAAGAGAAATAAATAACTTTAAGAGGAAATTATATCTTAGAGATCTGCCTATGTAGATAACTTTAGGGCTAGTGGGAGATTTTCCAGCTCTGTGTCCCTCTGTTTCTGCAGATGAAGGTTGGGAATCACTCACCCTTAACAATTTGAACCAAAAATTTAATTACATTTAGCTTATCTAATTGATGTATTTTGAGATGGTTGGCTAAAAAAGCTATTTGTTGTGTTGAAAGATTTTTGTGCTCTCATCCTTGGGAAAATTCTTCACGTTCCCTGTCCTTCTGCACTTAGAAATGATTCTGTCTTGATTGTACCCCAGTTACTCAGTGTCAAAAATAATCAGGAATGGAAAAGATAAAGCACAAGAGTGTTCTGTGGAAGGCTGCAATTCTAGTGACTCCTCCTTCCTCTGATTGTCCAGCCTAAATATATGCAATCCTTTGAAAAAAATATAAAAAATAAAACCAAAATAACAAAGCAGTGTCCATTTGTCTCCTGAGCAGTTCCTGCAGAGCAACAGTTTGCAGACAGCTGCAGAAGGTTTATAATCAGAATTTCATAGCCTGAGAAAGCCCTTAATATATCCCACATCCCACAGTCAACTCCTTAAAGAAAGGAAGAAGCAAAGATATTCCCTCCTTTGCTTTTTTTCAGTTTTCTTTCTGCCCATGCATCGGTGAGTGGTGCAGAGGATGCCTGCACACTGCTCTCTTGTACGGGGAACCTGGGCTCCCACCCAGACAGCCTCCATCAAAACAAGCTTCAGCAAGAAGGGTTTTTCCTTCCTTAAGAAATATTGCAAACAGAAGATTCCCATGTTTGAAAGGTCAGAGGAAAAAATATAATGCACTCATGAAGAGACAACCTCATTAATCCTGTTGGTTTTGGCCCAGTCAATAGAAGAAACATAAATACTGTCAACACTGCTCTGCAAGATAAAGGATAAAAAGTGGGAATGAAATGTTTTACTGCAAGGACTGTTCTTATGGTTTCAGAACATTTCTGGAAATAACCTGAGCTGAGAAAATGTTCCCTAGGAGGAATACATGCTGTGGGAAACTGTGTGGAAGATAAAGTTTGGTCAGTGACCTTCTCACTATCTGCTAATCATGCAGCACGTACTGCTCCAAAGAGAAAAAAGGAAAAAAGGATACTGTGCAGCAAGAGGCACTTTACCTTCCCTACATTACATGAACTGAAGTGGAAAACACAAAGTTATCATATATCTCTATTTCCTGCTTTTGGGTACTGTAGTGAAAGAATAATCTACTGTAACTCACTGGGAAAAAAATGCGACTTTTGGTTTAGGGCACTTTAATAGCACAAAATGCAATACACCTTCAGTGAGCATAAAAACAAATGACTGGAAGTTGCTAAAAGGGGAACATGCCTTTTCATCTGTGCAACATTAGAAATGGAGAAAGATCATCGCATTTCTCATCCAAAAGCAGGAATGACAGAGAGGAGGAAGACACAACACTACCTCTCCAGCGCAGACAGTTCCCAGGGATGATACATTGCAGAAAAGCTCAGTTTAAATACTTCCACATTAATGCATCAGCAGCATTCAGATACTGTATCTGTACAGACAGAGTGAGTAAATATTAGCATATGTGGTTACTCCTGGGAAGATTAGGGAGTCATCAAATATGGATATCCCTAGAGCTTCACAAGCAGTGAGAGTATTAAAAACTCCCACCTTTAGTTATTTGTGGGAAATATATCTTTATTCCTTCTTTTTTATTTTAATTTTTAATTTTTCCCATAAAATACAGATTACTGTAATTACTTGAATTGTCTTGAAAAGGTGGTTGTTTGAGGACTGACATTACACGCGCAGAAATGCCAAAGCTTTTTCAGTTTCTGTAACACGAATCTCAGAAATAGTGTGATCTTCCTGAAATGGCATTACTGGGGTAATGCCACAGTGCAGAAGATGGGTAAATATTTTCCTTGTACTCATCAGTTACTGGCTGTTGACAAACAGACTACCCAGAGTGATAATGCAGGGTAATGATGTCATTACTGGGGGATAAACAACACAGCTGCAATGTATGTAGTTCCTGCAAAACAGAGGGCTGGGGGTTTTTGTACCTCAGATCAATCAAATATTCCACCAAGCATAATAGAAATAATTGCAAAAGCGACTGGTGAGCTAATTCAGTCACAATACAGGCTGACCTGAGCTGCTCAAATTAGAGGTAACCCTTTTTTTGAAGAGTCCTTAGAAATAAAGTGAATGGACTGGACAGCATGAGATTTCTTTCTGTATCCTTCACTTGCTGGTTTCAAATCAGACATGAAACAGAATGGGTGTAATAAGCTATTCTCTTGCTTTTCTTCCATCCATCTGGAAACAAGAACTACCAGAAGTCTGACAAGAAAGCCTGATCTCCAGCCAGACATCTAGAAATGTTAATAAGAGTTCCTTATTCAAAAAGCACCTTCAGAACTTCTTAACTAACAGGAAGAGAACCTAAGATGTCTCATCATCTACCATTTATTCCTGGAAAAAGACCAAGAAATGCCCTACAGAATTCTCTTGCTACCCTATGCAACAAAACCTACATACATAAAAATACAGAGATATATCATACATTGACATGATAATGCTTGTGATTACAGATGATATTAGGAATAAAACCTTTTCAAAAGCCTTCAGGAGTTGAAAAGCTGGGAACAGCAACAGAAGAAATTTTATTTTGTGGGCTTTGTTCAAAATAAATTTATGGGAGGAGAGTATTCCTTTTGCTTAAGTGTCAGCTCAGAGCTTTCCAGGTGCAAACCAGAAATACCTCAGAGACTCGCTGATGATAGGGGAGCATCTCCAGTGCTTCAGTGGAAACGGAAGCAAAATGAGCTCAGGACCACACAGGATCTGAGAGGGGTTTGCGTTTTTATGTCCAACTGTGCTTGGAGGGGTGGTACACTGCAATAGCAAAATCACACGCAGATTTCCCTGCTCCATTTTGTGCAGTACAACTTAATAGCAGTATCGACATTTTCTGTGATATATATCCTGTGATCAGTGCAATTACTGCATGTCATCACCACTGTAAATTTATCTAGCCTGAAACCATTTTAAACTTAAACTGCATACTTAAGAACTAGTATCCACCTCCTCTTTGTAAATTAGCTATATGATTTATCTGTGGGAACCATTTCAAAAAGTATACATTCAGAAATACATATACCACATGATGTCTTTTCCATATGGCATCTCATAATTATTTTCCTGTATGTGAACACGATGAAAACAGTTTCATCATTCTCTAAGGGTTAGGGTAAATTATTTCAATTAGACATATTTCAGAGCAAACATTACCTTAGGGTTTATTAATAATAGTACCTGAGAAGGAACAGCTGCCTTTTAAGCAGCGAGAGCTGTCAGCTTCTCACTGCCCCCCTGTAGCACCCCTTTTGTGACTCTAAAGAAATGCCAGATTTTCTCATGCTTTACCTAAACAGAGAACTTGGCAGCAGAGACCTGGTTGTAATCCTCAGCAAGGGAGCTGGTGGGTGGATTTTTTTCTCTATAAACTCTTGTATAAACCGCACCAGTCTCCTGGTATTTATTTTGTGTAATGTTGGAAATCACACACAGATCCAACAGGCCATGTAAAGGAGTTTTGTAACTTCCTGAAACCCTTTCAGGCAAAATGTTTTCTCCAACAGCAGTCCCAGGTCACCAGGATATTATCCCCATTTTTAAGGGCAAGACTCCTCAACCATTTGCAATAGTATAGCTTTGAAACGTTGAAAAGAAAATCTAAATTAGATCAGCTAATTATTAGAAACTGCTATTAGAATTATTAAAATTAGCTCCATCATCAAAGTATATGGACTGTTTGGAAAGCACAGAAATTACAAACAGCTTCTCTTGCAGTTTTATGTGTTCTTTCCTCACCTAGCTATTTTTACATATTAACGCTGTTGTATGACATGCACTGATTTTGAAGTACTGATGCTGTGATGATACCCATCTGCACAACGTAACCCATCTGCTTTGATGCACCACACCACTCTACAAGCACATCTGCATCTTTGTAAGAAATACTTGGTTTTTTGCACACTAATGACTAAGAATCACCTAGGTTCATACAAGACCCTAAAATGCTGAAGTGAAAGTCTGCTGAGAGCCAGTCAGTGAACAGGCATGGAAAATCTCTGTCTCTCCTCACCCCATGCAACTTTCAGAAAGGTGGGTGAATTGACCCTGACCACAGAGTAGGTAAATCTGGGTCGAAAAAAGGGACAGTTACGTCTGTTGGCTAATAAATAATGCAGGTGCAATCACAGAGAGGGCTGGTGTGACTGACTACTTGTTACAACCTGTGGGCTGGAAGAAAATTGTTGTGGAGCTGTAGCTCTTGGTCTGAGAGTGGGAAGTGAGAGCATCAACCCCCTCTCTAATCTTGCTATTCTGACCTCATGTGTGGAGGAAGGCTGAATGCACTGAGTATAGAAAAAATAAAAGCTTAAACTGAAATACATCTAATAGTTTTTCACTATTATCTATGTAGTAATAAAACTATCTATTAAAGAGTTTAAAAGTGAGTATGCTGAGAAATCAGTTCTCACCTTGACTGCCAGTCTTTGAATCCAGCAAATCCTGTGTGCCTGTGAAGAGTGATCTTCTAATTCATTCAGCGTGTCACTGCCATCTCAAATACATATATACAAGCAAACAGCACAAAAAGAAATAGGATGTACTTACACGCATAACTGTAGGTATAACTCACACATACAAACCCATATTTGCTTCAAAGCCAATACCAGGATATCTAAAATGTTTAGTTATCATCTGGCTAAACGTGACTGTTTCATGACACCATTATCATACTTTAATATTTTTACCTAAGCTACAGAAGAAAATCAAAAAAAAAAAAAAAAAAAAAGAAAAGAAACAAACATTTCCAAATAGAAAAAGATTGATTGGTGAAGGCATTAAGTTACAGAATATTTCCTTCTGGCTCAGGTCCTAGCATTTTTGCCTGTCTTGAGTTCAGGAAGCTCTATAATTTTGGTGAATAATTTTCAGATGCCTCTTGTATTGTGTCTTTGTGCAAGAACACTCATTTAGCCTTGAAACCGTCACTCGAAAGAAAAGAGAAACAATTTGCTTCTCTGTCTTCTACAGTATAATAAAGTGTGTGTATTTCTACAGAGCTGTTTGCCTGTGACTTCTCCCAAGATGAACCTAACCTGGTTGCAGCATAGCAAAGCCCTTCAGCACTGAGTGTCCCATATTCAAAGATCCCAGAGAGACTTTGTTTCCCACTTGTATGTCCTTCTGCAGTGTCTAGAAAAGCATAGGAAGCGAACAAATGAGAAACCTAAGCCTGACATCTCTTTCATGAAATAAATAAACAAGCTTTGTCTAACGATTAGACTTGAAACTACAGTCTCATTTTGAGAAGTCTAGAGTCTCAGTTAGTGAAACTTCTAATCTCTTTCTCTATGCCACCGAAGGAGAGAACTGACCTCTGACCTTTGTTTTCCTCTCTACTTAGAATCATAGAATCGTAGAATAATTAGGGTTGGAAAGGACCTTAAGATCATCTAGTTCCAACCCCCTGCCATGGGCAGGGACACCTCCCACTAAACCATATCACCCAAGGCTATGTCAAACCTGGCCTTGAACACCGCCAGCGATGAAGCATTCACAACTTCCCTAGGAAACCCATTCCAGTGCCTCATTACCTTACAAGAAAGAACTTCCTCTTTATATCCAATCTAAACTTCCCCTGTTTAAGTTTGAACCTGTTACCCCTTGTCCTAACACTACAGCCCCTAATGAAGAGTCCCTCCCCACCATCCCTATAGGCCCCCTTCAGATACTGGAAGGTTCCTATGAGGTCTCCACACAGCCTTCTCTTCTCCAGGCTGAGCAGCCCCAACTTTCTCAGCCTATCTTCATACAGGAGGTGCTCCAGTCCCATGATCATCCTTGTGACCCTCCTCTGGACTTTTTCCAACAGTCCTTTTTATGTTGAGGACACCAGAACTGCACACAATACTCCAAGAAAGGTCTCACAGGAGCAGAGCAGAGGGGCATGATCATTTCCCTCGACCTGCTGGTCACATTTTAGGTTCCTGATCTGCAACCCCAGGGAATGATTTCATCACTTTTCTTCTGTGAAGAACACCTAGTTTGCAAAACTTACTAGCTTTATGAAGTGTTTTTAGAGTGTCACTGTGCTTTTAGTCTTTTTTAATTTAGCCTTTGTTTCACCTACTTAGGAAGTGGTGATCTGAGGAAAAACATGCCTTTTTGCATAATGTGGCAGTTGGTCTACTAATGTTAATGTAATAAACTGAATATATAATGATTGCCCACTGAAAAGTTGACTAGCCAAGACTATAAATAAGCACTTCTTTAATCCAGAGTACACTAGGTAAAAGAGATGGCCCACACTGTGTATTGTTTTAAGCTCACATTGGTTCCACTGATCTCACATTAGTTTGAGCAAGTGAAAAAACTTCTGAGTGGCAAAGCTCAGAAATGCTAGTTGGAGCCCTAAAAAAAACCAATGCAGTCAGCTGATGGTTTTGCCCCTACAGATTAGTAAGGACCAGAGCAATTAACCCTACAAGGCTGGTGCAGTCACATAGCCTCTGGTTGGAGTTGACTTTGCTGGCATTTCTTCAGGAACTCCCACAGCAGCACCATGTGAAAGACATTGTCTCAGTCCCTTTCACTAGAGCCTGTTTGATGTTGGCATTGCTTCAGTGGGAGAAATGTATGTATGTGTCTTTTATCTGGGTAAATGCCATCAGAACTTTTTGAGTCTGTAGTTTTGTGCTTTGTCAATACCACTGCTTACAGTTTATTGCTTTATTTTTGTTATTGGTACATTTTTCACAACTTCAGTGGGAAAATTAGCTTTCAGCGTTGCCAGTGAGAAACATGAATGTAAAGAACACACGGCTAGTGAAATGCAGACACATGATGAACTGAAACAGTGGAATACAAGGGAGATGCAATGTTTAGGCCAATCATACTGAAAAATTTGGATATAGCTACTACGCACCAAACTTTTGACATTTCCAACAGGTATAGTTATCCTATACTTTAAAAGCTTCTGCAAAGTCTAGCTAACTTCCATATATTATCAGATTTATATTATTAATCACATTTTCATTACTTCCTACTTGAATCTCTATGTGGTTTTGAGGGGCATTTGATTCTTAGAATTCAACCCAGCGAGTATTTAAACTCTCGGGTTTAAAGAAAATGTCTATATAATCATGTAGATTTCTTTACTAAATTATTTTAAGTAACTTTAAGAATTTTAGGATGCAGCTACTGAAGTCGTCTTTGAAGCAGTTTGTTTTAATTTTGAGGTATACTTGAACAACATACGTATGCAAGATGAAAAATATAAACAAATGTTTGGAAATGATGATAAAATGCAGAAAAATTAAGTATTTTCATCTGCATAGTGATTTATATCATTAAATTCCACAGGTATTATTTTCAGATGTAAAGAAATAAAATAGAGTGCTCAAATTTGTTTGTTCCACTCACAGACTTTTTTTCATTTACTGTAAGATTTATTAAGGCAGTTGTCATTTTTGTAAAATGTAGGACAGTAATATAGAGTTTGATGCATTGTGGAATGAATTGTACATAGCATACGGTTGCTCATTTAGCAATCATCCTGTCTTCTGATAAGCAGATTTACTTTAGAAAAGGACTTTAAACCTGATGCATGTGTTGTCAAGTGTTTTATTTATCAATACATTAATTCTGAATAAATGGAATCATGCATGCTCATCCCATTACAGGGTTACTGCTATACTTTGTCAGGTTCTATGTTTTTGTAATAAAAGAATATCCTTAGCTAGAATAAACCAGCATAACTGTACGTAACAGAAGTGCTATATGGCTGATACCTGCCAGCAATAGCACTAAAATAGCCCCTTCTCCAGTATCCCCATCTAAAGTTACCTAAGTTAGGCAGTTCCTTTCTCAAAATCACAGTTTAGCCTCCTGTCCCTCCTTTCAAGGCTGTTCCATTCAGCTGTGCACTTTCCTTGCTCTATCTCCTGTATCTTCCCCCAGTTCCATTCTGTGGTTATGAATACACAATACAAAATATGGCAAGATTATGTTGCAAGTTTTGTGCATTTTCAGAATCTCTGTGTAAGAAGCAAATATATGTGTGTCAAAAGAGCTGGTTAAAAATCTTGCATGTAACTTTCCTAACCTGTGATTGTCATAGCGATTCATCCAAAGGAAACACAAACTCTAGTATTCCTAATGCATTTGAAACCTTCTAATTTTGCATGAGGCATTAAAATCTCCTTCATTTGAATTGTACGAGCTTATGTTTTAATGTCACTGTTGTGTGAAAATGCATTTTCTTGTAGTACTGAACTTCTGTGATCAAGAATTATAAGGTTATTTTCTTGCTTATCATAAATACAGGAGTATCTTGTGTCTATATGAGGATCAGAGGCCCACTGGGATAAGTCTGCTGCAGAATTGAAAGGCATTTCTGCTCTGAAATCCTAAAAACTTCGTATTAACTTTACTATCTGATATGAAATATGCCCTTGTAATAGTAATTTGTATCATCCTTTGCCACTATGTTGTTTTCTTTTTATTGATTCTTTGGCTTTATAAATTATTTTGAACTGTAGGAACAAGTTTTGCTATTTTTATTAAATAAAGTGTCACAAAACATCATGAAGCTTCTCTGTCTCTGTGTGTCTGGGAAAGGGCAACATTTGAAGTTTATGAGATTAGCGAGGCAATCAAAAATAAAAATCTTTGCTATAGTCCTTATGTTCTTAGTGCCTTAGCTTCTAGGCAACTTGTAAACAGTTTCCCATAGCCATGTTTAAAAAATGTCTATGAGAACACATGTAATGGCACTGAGATGACCTGGATATTAGGACAAAGAGAGGTGTTTTACCACTTTGACCTAAGCCTTCTTTTTCTTCAATGGATTTTCTTAGACGGCTGAGTCATTTTCTTTTTTTCCAAAGACTGATTTATTGGTGGCTTCTTTACTGTCAGGATCACACATATTGTGACAATTAAAAATATCTGAACTTCCAGTGCTTCTTTTTGAATTAACTTTTCAAACAGCCTGTCTTTTAAGTGATCTTGTTCATTACTTTTTATTACAAATGAAGGAATATATATACAGCCCTGTCCCAATTTTTTATATTATATGTTTTTTAAATTACAATTTTCAGAGTGACATGACTGTGCAAAAACATTCTACTTCTTATTTTATTCTGGATTTACTCAATACTATTTTGAAAGTTTATTGTTTCCTTCACCAGAACAAAAGAATTATGCAGCATCCCAAGATGATCTCATCAGAGCTGCTCCATGTGTGAATTTGTTTGCTATGATTTGTACTGGTATGTCAAACTGTCTTACTTTTCTTCTTTTTTTTGCCTTTTGAAATATTCAGTCCAGAGTCACTGCTCAATTAAAAGTATCAAGAATATGTACATTTTTCTTTTTTTTTTTTTTTTTTTGCTTTGCATCTTTGCAGAGGGAAAAAAAAAAGGTTAATAAATAAATACATTTAAAAAAAGGAGGAAGAGAGAATGCCAGATGGAAACACTCTGCATTATAATGGCCAGGTAGCTTAGGAGGGTAGCGAAAAAACAGGCATTCAGGAGGCAGTATATTGCTTCAGCTTCAAAAGAAGCAAGGCTCATATGCTGTGTCCCTGGGAGACGAAAGCTAGCCATTCTGGTGTGTGGAGGAAAATGCTGCAATTCTGAATTATGCAGGTCCTGTACTGGTAGTATTTACAAACTGAATGCTAGGATATACACTTATGCTATGATATCAGTTAGATTTATGCTTATTCTGCATGATAAACTATACCTCAGTGTGTTTTGTTGAATCTGGAAAACAAAAAATATAAAGTAAATAGTGTTACTTTTTTTTAAGTCTATAAAAAAGATTGATTAGCCAGTGAAGAGCAATTTTTCGTTGTGAAAAAGCACACTGAGAAACATGCTTGAGGCGCTCTTCATTTGACAAATCTGTGCGTAACAGCACTTTGCGCCAGCGCAGTCTGACAACACACTATCCATTTCAGCTACAGGTATTATGTTAACTCTTCACAAACCCGCATCAAAAGAAATCTTTAGCACATCATGAAAGACTTTCAACAACACAGTGAAATCAGAACGGGAAAATTTCATTGTACTGTTGTGGAGTACTGCATCAAACATCTTCCTTGTGGGTTGACAAACTTGAAAATATACTTGCAGCTACTCAAAATATTAATCATCAAAGGCAAGAATTCTACAAAAAACGTGTGTGTTTCCTTTGTTTCCTCTTCTTAGTTCAGTAGCTATTGCTATTATCTCTAAGAATAAATACCCTATTGATTCATTTGATGAATGTAATTTGTATAGCTTACAAATTTAAGAACATATTGAAAATGGGTTATACAAATGTTTGTGCATGTATCTGTTTACATTACCATGTTCACGTGTCCAAATACTGGCATTTGTGGCCTAGGGTTTTTTTTTGTGCAGGAAGAAACCTTACCTATAAAGAGCCTATTTCTGACTGCTAACAAATAAATTTCCAATTAAATACACAGAAAACTAATGCATTCTCATTTATTAGTAAAACACATGTTTTCTTACCAAATATTACCAAAGCATATTTGTATTCTGTATGTTAAAAGCAGAACTGTTTTTTCAGTTCTATGTTTTCTCCTGTCCATCTCAATCTTACTCTTCAAACAAAGGTAGATGTGGGGCTTTTTTCTTACCAAATGCTCACAAGTCTGCTAAATGCATGAGTTTTGTTGTAACAGCTAACCAAGACAAATGATCTTTTACTGTTATTTCTGGCAGAGCACATGACACCATTGGCCCCATGTCACTACATTTTAATATATTTTGTGCACAACTTCACACTCATGAAACAAGACAAGAGTGTGACTTATATAACCAAACTATATAAATTTCATTTTCTGTCCACACAAACTTCAAACTCAAAACACACTTCCTCATCTCAGCGGTATGTGAGATGCAAATGTGACAGAATTGGCTGAAGAGAGCCTCACGTTGGTGACACAGTAATGTCTGGAAAGGGAAAATCCTGAGAAAGGTTTCAAACCTGACAACTGCTAATTAGAATGGCTAAATTCAGCAATACGTATGTATGCTTTTAACCTTTTCTTGACTTCTAACATCCCAGACTGTTTTCTTTATACAGTGAGTGAAACTGTAAGTACAGGATGGTTTGAGGCCTGAAACCAGACTGCACTCTGTTAAATCTGCTTAAAAAAGCAGACTTTTCACAGTGAGAGTTTAAATTCTGGTCAAGGGATTTAAAAAAACATTTGATACTTACACATTCTTTCTGTTGTTTCTATTTTTGTTCATTCACTCTCCCTCCCACTTGCAAGTATGTTGCAACTCCCTTACTTGTGGAGATCACCCTCTATTGTCATCTCTCTTTATCCTGGTTTACAATTCTCTCCAGACAGAAAAACAACTCATTTTCTTTGTTTCTTTGGTAGTGGCATGACATTATTTTCTCTCTTTTATTCTGGGTGCTCTTTTTCTCCCACAGTCTATGGATCCTTTCCTTAGGACCAGCTGAGTGTTACAGTGATTCCTGCTTTGTCTTCAAACCTCAGAATCTTAAGGGAATAATGAGGAATGCTTCCCAATATGATTCTATGGAACAGGAAATTTTATTTAGATGGATTGTAAATGGAAGTTCTCTAAAAACAGCCTGCAATAAGGGGTAGGATAATGCTTATTAATTCACTCCAGAAAAAAAAAATGCATGAAACAGGTATTCTGGTTAAAAGTTTTCAATAACCACTTCAAATTTATGAGAGATTTCAAGTATTATTTTGTGAACAACTTTTTTTTTTTTTTTTTTTTTCCCCTCAGGATAATAATAATGTTGGGTTAATAAGATATCTGCTTCCAGAGATTATTTATTATTGTGAGTATGATTCCTCTAGGTATTCCAAGTCATCTTGCACTTGAACAGGAATACTGCACTCACTATATGTATTACAGGACTCAGAAATCCTAGTCAGCATAATTGAATAAGGCTAACCTTTAAAAGCTGAAAGGAACTTAAAATTAAAATAAGATTAAAAGTCAATGAGTGGATCTTGTTGCAGAAAAGTGAGCTGAAATGATTGTCACTGTTTTCACTATAAATGATGATGATATTTCTCAGAAGTTATACTATGGATAAGACTGGTCTTTTCAGATATGCAATACCAATTCAGAAGTCTGCGAAATATTTAAAGGCTGAGAAAAAGTATGGTCAGAATTTTTATGTTTTTTCTTTTTTCTTTTTTTTTATGTCATCAAAGCATCATAGAATAATTAGGGTTGCAAAGGACCTAAAGATCCTCTAGTTCCAACCCCCTTACCATGGGCAGTGATGCCTCACACTAGACCATGTCACCCAAGACTCTATCCAGCCAGGACTTGAACACTGCCAGGGATGGGTCAGCCACAGCTTCTTCTGTGCAACCTGTTCCAGTGCCTGGCCACCCTTATAGTAAAGAACTTCTTCCTTATATCTAACCTGAACTTCCCTTGTTAAACTTTGAACCTATTTTCCCCTTGTCCTATCACCAAAGTCCCTAAAATAGGAAAGAAAAAAATAATCTTAAATTATTGCACCCAAAATGTCATGTTTAATAAACATATTAAAATCCCAGTGGTTAGGCTGTCTGTTGAAAAGCCATGACTGCACATTGTAAATGCATTAGAGCTAGGAAAAGAATAATTAGAAATTAGATGTCTATGTCTCAAAAAAGACTTTAGAGTCATTTAATATATTTGTCGTGGTTTAAGCCATAAAACAACCACGCAGTTTGTTCACTCACTTCCCCCTTTTTCTTCCCTCTGCTCCTGGAGGGATGGGAAGGAGAATCGAAAGAAT
>JANRGW010151885.1:0-10257 GCA_024733675.1 Psilopsiagon aymara
GCTTCCGCTGAGCTCTAATCCCTGTTCAGAATCACACCAACCCACTGTGCAGTCAGCACACCAGTAGCTTTTATCCAGACCTGACCTGCCTGGAACACTTCAGTTGTAGAGGCACTAAATATTTATGCACAGGGGTGAGAGGGACCATAAAGGTCATCTGGCTCCAACCCCTGCCAAAGGCATGGACACTGTCCACTAGAGCAGCTTGTTCCAAGCCCCGGTGTCCAGCCTGGCCTTGAGCACTGCAGGGATGGCGCAGCCACAGCTCCTCTGGACACCCTGTGCCAGCGCCTCAGCACCCTCACAGAGAAGAGCTTCCTCCTGAGATCTCATCTCATTCTCCCCTCTGTCAGGTTACAGCCGTTCCCCCAGTTCCTGTCCCTGCAGGCCCTTGTAAAAAGCCCCTCTCCAGATTTCTTGTAGGCCCTGTTTAGGTATGGGCCCTGTGTTTCCCCAAGGCAGTAAGGGAAACATCCTGTGTTTTCTCCTGCCCTGACACTTTCTCAGCACCTCTGACACTGCAGCTCCTGCACACAGAAGGCTCCTGCTTCACCCCCAGCACCTCTGCAGCCACAGCTCAGCTCCATGCACATGAACAGGCCCAGTGCCTCCTCCTCACCCATCCCCTGCTCCCACAGCTGGGATGGCACCAGCACAGCTCCTGACAGCATCTCCTCCCTTTGCAGCACGCACCCACAATGTGTTTCAAGCCAACACTAAAAGAGAAGTGCAAAGTCAAAGAACACGTACCTGGATGTGCAGGGCAGCCAGGGCAGATGCAGCCTCCCGAGGGAGGGATCTCCTCCACACTGGTTCCTGCAGGGCTCTCGCTCCTTAAATAGCCCCTGCTCAGAGTGGGGGCCCCGTCACAATGGGCGTCTCCACAGCGACCGCCACCACTTTGTGATGGTGTCAGCATCATGGCCGTGGCCACTGAGCAAACAGGGGTGCTCCAGGAGTTACTGTGTGGGGACCAACAACTGCCCAGCCAGCTCGGGGATGTCCCTCAAGGTCTGCTCTGCCTCAGTGCTTTTGGTCCAGAGGTGGAGCTTGTGAGGTTTCGCAGCTCAACCTGGGCAATGGAACAGGGTTGTCTCAGCCACCTACGAGAAGTGGAGAGTGACAAACATTGACACAGCAGAGAATCATGGAATCCCAGACTGGGTTGGGGTGAAAAGGACATTGAAGCTCATCCAGCTCCAACTTCTGCCACAGGCAGGGACACCTTCCACTGGAGCAGCTTGCTCCAAGCCCCATCCAACCTGGCCTTGAAAACTGCTAACCATGAGACAGCCTCAGTGTCTCTGGGCAACCTGTGCCAGTGCACAGGGAAGAACATCTTCCTGAGATCTCCTCTCAGTCTTCCCTCTCTGTTAAGTTAAAGCTGTTCTGCCTTTTCCCACCAGTATAGGCCCTTGTTCTCCCCACAAGAAATAAGGGCAGACCCCAGGATTTAAGGCAGCCAGAGCACTCAGCTTCCACCTCAGGCCCCGCAAGTCATACACCAAGTCCAAAGAGCCACTCTGGGGAAGTCACTGGAGGTGTTCTTGGCAATTCCTTAAGCACCCGAAGATCACCATCGCCACCCACCTCGTTCCACTCTTCTGTGTCCACAGGCATCACTGTTACTGTGACACCAAGAAGGACACCAACAAATGAGCTGCTCTTGCCTCCTCAGCTGGTAGCTTGTGTTCCATGCGGCAGCTGTGATCTCTCAGTGCCTCTTGTGAGGGGTTCTGTGGGGTTCCATGGCGTTGCTCACCTGAACACAGGGAGTTCCAGAATCATCCACCCCTGATGTCCCTATGTTCTCATGGTCATTGTGATGCATGAGCTCTGGTTGGGTCCATGGGCCTCTCTGGAGTGGGCAGCATGATGGGATGAAGTCAGAGCCAGCACCATGGAGGGGAGGGTGGGAAGGGGCCAGGCAAGTGGCACCTGTGGTAGCCTGGGGTGGGGAGATGTGGGGAGGAAAGGATGGGATGGAGAGAGGATCAAGTGGAATAGAGCTGGGATTGAACTGGATGGAACTGCAATCAGACCAGGATGGAGCTGGGATCGAGCTCGAGCTGGATGGATATGGATGGAGCAGAGTGGGGCAGGGCTGTGGGTTGATGTTGAGCCGGGGGTAAGGTTTCTGAATCAGGAATGCAGTGGGGAATCAGAGCTGTGGGATAGGATGGAGCGTGGTGGGCAGGGGTACAGTAGGGATGCAGTGGGTTGAGGTGGGCTGTGCCAGGAGGGCACGGGAAGCGGGGCCTGAGCCAGCAGGGGAAGTGCAGGCAGGGCTGGAGCCCACGCTGGGGCAGGGGCTGGGCATGCTGGGGATGGCGGCAGGACCACTGTGTCCCACCAGGGTGGGCTCTCAGGAGCCTGAACCCAGGTCCTGTGCTTTTGTTGCAGGCGTGCCAAGGGCGGGCAGTTCCTTGGGGAAAGCTGCTCGTTGCCCCTTTGCATCAGGTAAAGATCTGATTCCCCCATCTTGTATATCCTGTGCACACCGTGTGTATGCAGCCACGAGAGTCTGGGAGAGAACTGCCCCAGGCCTGAACCACTGTCTTGGGCACCCCAGCCAAGGAGATTGGCACTTGTGCAGACTGAGCAGACACTAAAGAACCCCTGACGTGCTGAATCAGCGCTGTCTGCATTGATGACCTGTGTGAAAGATGTGTCTGGAGGATTTAAGGGTTGGTTGCAGAAGGAAACACTTGCAGTGCAGACATGTTTCCTGGCCCTGAGTACCAGTTCCCAAGATCTGGAGTGCATCTTTTTAATTGTAAAATGTTATTGTATCCAAATGCAATTTGTAATTCTTGAATTATATGACATGATAATGACCACGTAAATGATGATATGTCATTTTTGGTACCTGTTCGACATGTATATTTTTAATGCATACAGAAGCTGAGATAAGCTTAAGCAATGACTTTCTTTGGCCCTTTGCAGGACATCTTGTATGTTTTCAGATGGCTGGAATGAAACAAGAAGCTGGCTCCAATGTGCCCTTAGGGTGGAGAGGCTTCCCTGGGACTCCGTGCTACCATGTACCTTTGATGTGTGATGTTAAAGCTGTTTTCCTGAAACACACCATAACCAGACTTGAGGGAGGAAGGTCAAAGTGAAATGAAAGCAGCAGTGCTCATCTCAAGCTTTGTTCACAGTTCTGCAACAGGAGAGTAAGTTGAAATTGGGATGGTTGTTAGGACCTTGCTCCTTTCCAATGTGAAAATCATGCCATGAGGAATAACACTTTAAGGAACCTGGTGTTCTCTCTTTTCAGAGAAAGAAATAAAGACAGGAATCCCATTCAAAGACCGTATCTCTCAACGCATTCTTCTGTTCAGAACCATGATTGTCTGCCTTTTTGTTTTTCTTCTTTCCACAGCACGGTAGAGAATGTGGCCCCTGGCTCTGTCCCAATTCCTCAGGTGGTCCAGGTAAAAACTTCTCTGACGTGTTCATGTGAACCTGTGATCCTCAAGACTTTTGTTTGCATTTCATGATGATTTAATGTGGGCAGATTTCATTAAGGAACTTTGAAAATTAGCCAAGATGTTTAAATACACCAACTCTACTGGCACTTAATTTGATGCATTCAAACCATATTACTGAGATGTGAGTTATTTCATACATGGCAGCAGTCTCGATTGCTTCCAAGACCAAGTTATGAAGATGTTGAAGTGTATTTGCCTAATTTCTCATCCACATCTTCTGTGGATCATTGGCCTTCACCCACAGCCCAGGAGATAAACGTCCAAGTCTGAGGGAGCTGGGCTTGTTCAGAGTGGAGAAGAGAAGGCTCCTTAAGGGGAGACCTTCAAGCAGCTCCCAGAGCCTAAAGGGGCTACAAGAAACCTGGAGAGGCACTTTGGACAAGGGCCTGTAGTCATAGGCCAAGGGAAATGCCTTCAACCTTCCAGAGGGGAGACTGAGATGAGCTGTATTTATGAGCACAAAGGTTTTATAGTAACTGTCTTCTCTCTGGCTTTTTCATTTTACTGAAAACTCACTTAGTGACATTCTGGCCTAGTTTTAGTTGTCAGTAAAGTCAATCTAGTTGTCTTTGTATTTTCTCAATAGACTTTGGTCTGTAAGGATCAGTACCAGCAGCTGTGTCTACCAGCTGCTCTGTTTCTAATGACTGTGCTGCTGCAGACTCTAACCAATAAAATTCTGAAAACCTCTTGATAACCTCAATGACATGGTGTGATGTGGCTTTTTCTTCAGGGGGCACCATGTCTTGGAGGCAGACTTCTGCTGGCAGTGAATACAGACACTTGCATTGGATGTGAGTCCCCAGTAGCTCCACAGCTGCAGCCCAAACCAACATATGCATAAAGGTAATTGAGAATCAGTCTAACAAAAGAGCAATTTACCTCCTGGCATGCATGTTACTAGCAGATGGTGACTTCATTAAAAATAGTTGGTTCCAGCTTTGGTTTCTCTGATTACATTCCGACAGGGTTAGTAGGATTCAAACCACTTTGTCTAGAAATAAACACAGAGAAGCAAAAGAGGTAGCAGTGTGAAAGAAAGGACACATGCAGATGTGTTCAGTAGGGAGATATTCTGTGATTCTGTTGTTTATGGCCTTAATGTTACTGAGCATTTTAAGTTTATTAAATAGGTCCTCATTACTCTGCTTCCCTCAGCTTATTGTAAGTGCTTGGCACAGATGGGCTGGCAGGACTTGGGGCAGTGGGGAGATGTCCAAAATGCTCAAGCTCAGCTTTAATCAGTGATCCAGAAGTGCTGGTGGGCTTAACTAGACAAAATCTACCCTCCAGAATGCTCGCTTACCCAGGGGTATGGGGACCCAGGTAGGGGCTGTACTCAACCTGTTTGGTCAACAGAAAGGCTGTGTGGAGGAGTGAACTGATACTGCATGTCCACAATTGGTAGGTTATAGACACTACTCCAAACTGGGTGTTTCCTGGTAGTTCTGATGTAGGTGTAGAGGCAGTCCCGAGCTACTTGCTGGCAATCATCAAAATAGCAGACTCATTATTCTCAGCTCTGGTAGAATCTCGCTTGTGAGATACAGTGTCTGCACTCGGGCACCCTCAGGGGGATAAGAATCATTCTCCTTTCAGACACTGGACTTGCTGTTTTGTGTGAGTGCAGTGACTGAGCAAACTGGCACCAGTCTATACAGACATCTGGAGGTACTGATGCTGGATCTGCTGAGGGAACTATACCATAGTTGAAATGAATTTTCACCAAGATCCATGGATTTGTGTTGGGCAGGCACTACAACCAAATGAAAACCTGATGCCCACAGCACAGACTTGAAGGATCTCTTCTATCTGCAGGGCTGAATAAGCACATCACTTTGTAAGATCAAGTCCTCTTCTTGTTAGTGTTGTTCATATACTACATGAAATGTATTCTTTCTCTATTTAAAAGGACAAAGTAATTTGTCTGGAGTGCGGCACAGGAAATCTTCGCCATAAACACTGTGTTTTATGCCAGCAAGCTGCCTGAAATACAGATGCTCAGGCTTCTTCCATCAATCGCACTAAGGTTAAACGTATCAAAGCATAACTTTATTTTTCTCTGGAAAATGGAAGTCATAGCGCTGTGTCCCTGTTATAAAAGCAGAGTTTCCCTCCCTCATGGGATATTTAAGCCCAGTACTCCCATGGATCCTCCATCACAAATGAGCAGTTAAACACGAGCATACCTTTGAGTTCCTTCTGTGGAAGTCAGTACTGTGAAATCTCAGAAGGCTCTTTGCTAAATTTCTAGTCTTGGCTCCAAGGGAGTTTTTTTGGCGTTTTTATTTTGTGTTTGTGTGTGTGTTTTCAGATTATTTTCACCTGTAGAAGCAAACTTGAGAGTCTACGTCAGGAAGACAATTTTTGTTGTTTTCCATTATTTTGTGAAAATAAAATATTCTTTTACATAATTTGTCTTATCTCCATTTCCATCTCCCTCTCTACATGCATGCAGCTCCTCTGCTTGGATTTGGCTGTGACTGTGTAATGGATTGAAACCTACCTGAGAGTTGATTCCTTCTCATCATGGCTGAGAGACATAACACAGAATGGAGCTGTCACACTGTATTTGGCAGAGTCCATATGTCTGTGTTCATGGTGACTGTCAGAAAGAGTCAGGAAACCATGAGGGTGCAGCCCACTTGGGCACTCCAGGGTGCCTGGCCAATGCTATCGGTGCGGCCAACATGGGGATGATGAGAAACTGAACAGCCCCAGGAGTAAACAGTGACAGAGCTGGCCTAAAGCTCATTGTGTATCTAAGGGTCTAAAAGCAGGTGCCTCTTGTAGCTGAATCCAAGACTCACTTATGGGTGGATACTCCACAGCCATCATCCCATCCTATGGGTTGATGCTCCACATAGTAACTTTCCCAATTACCTGAGACTCATGGCATCGGCTGCAACAGGGCTTCCCAGCTGAAGTGTGGGCCTGGAGGATGGTTTCGTGGTGACTGGTGTGTTTTTTCTTAATCTCTGTTCTGTCTATGCAGTATTGATTTGAACCGTTGCTAATTGTCCTCTGTACTTTACTTCCATACATAAACACAATTTGTTTTGTTGTACTTATTTAGGGTATGGAAATATCTCTCCAGTTTGCTTTACTGTGCTTGTTTGCTTTACTGTGCTTGATTAATCCACTGTGCATGCTATCCAGCTAGAGTGTGATCAATTTGTTGAATACCCTGCCTGTCAGCAGAACACTTGTGTACACAGCAACCTCCCTGCCTCGCTTACAGACACCAGGTCCTGCTGCGTTCCCCAGGTTGGAACTGGAACTCTACAAAAAAGGGCCTCCCTTGTATACAATGGAACCGAAAGTAGCCTTAGAGGAGATAAAGCAGTGAAGCCGGTGTCAGCAGGCTACCCCCCAGGAAAGGTAAGGCAGCCTGCCCACCTCTCTTCCTCTGTTTGCAAGTACCAGCCTTTGAGAATGCCCACCTTCAGTTGGGGCTTCTGAGAACACACAACCGCCTTTTCGGAGTGGCCATCCACAGGACAGGAAGCCTGCTCCCCTGCCTTGCCCAAAGCTGAGCCAAGGAACACGTCTTTGCCTCTCCACTAGCTCAGCTAGTGAAAGCTGAATCAATTCCAGTGCCAGCTCAGCTCCAGCCATGAGCTTGCCTTGCCACATGGCATGGGCATGTCACTCCAGTTTGCACTGGAGACTTGATCTTTCCTTTGAGTGGCCTTCTAAAAGACCTCGAGGGCTATGTTTTATCTGCCCTTTAGCTCTGTCTCTCTTGCCTTTACTTTCCTCCCCCAAAAGAGAAGAGATGCCAGTCAGTACTGCAGCAGACCACTAGCAATGGCCTAATAACACCAGAGGTTTCAAGCGTGCCACTGGGACAGGGGCACTTTAGCTAAAGCTGCTGTCATGGTTTAGCCCAGCTGGTAATTCAGAACCATGCAGCCAGTCGCTCACTCTTCTTCCTCTTCCCTGGCCCTCTTCTCTCGGCAGGAAGGGGAGGAGAATTGAGAGAAGGTAAGTCCCCTGGGATGAGATAAGGGCAGTGCAGTAACTATGCAATAACATAAACCACTGCTACTGCCACCAATAATAATAATGATAAGGGCAATAAGAAGGAGAGAGAATACAATTGCTCAACACCCACCGACCAATACCCAGCTGGACCTGAGCAGCAATATGGCCTCCTGGGTGACTCCCCCCAGTTTCCTCCTGCAGCAGCTGTGGGGTTTCTCTGCCCCTTTGCAGGATGCAGGGATGTGGAGAGGGAGAGGGAAGGGCAGCACAAGGGGCGTGACCATGTCAGGGAGCATCTAATACCAGGTCACAAATGGCTCCACTGTGACCCCATCAAGGGCAGGAGGTGCAGGGCGATGGATGGTTACTTAGAAAATGTGTTTGCCTTCCAATATCTGCTTGATGCCTACAAGAAAGTTGGAGAAGGATTCTTTACAAGGGCATGTAGTGATCTGGCAAGTGGGAAAGGCTTTAAGTTGGCAGAACGGGGTGAATAAGATGAGATCTTAGGAGGAATTTCTTCCCTGTGATCATGGTGGGACACTGTCACAAGTTGCCCAGAACGATATCTGTCCGGCAGCTGGTCTTTGCTGGTTCAAGGCATGCAGAGATGCAGCTCTGCCTGGATTTACCACTGATTTAATATAGTTTTGATGAGAAGGAGAGAAATTCTATTGAACAAGGGTCAGAATTGAGTTAATGCTCTCTGCTCCCAGCAAGATTGGAGTAAAAAATTCCAATGAACCCCAAGTTTGCCAGATTTGGGTGGGATTTGGGCTGTGGTGCCCTCTAAAGCACCCCCAGAGCGTCCCAGGAATGCTGCTAGAGAATCGCAGAGAAAGCCTTGCAGTACCTCCAGAGAACCCCATGGACCCAACAAGCTCATGCATCACATGGGGAAATAGGGACCACGTGGTGGCTAATTCTGGAACTTGCCATGTTCAGGTGTGTGAGGCCATGGAACCCCATGGAAAGGGTTGCCCAGGGAAGCTGTGAATGCTCCATCCCTGGTGGTGTTCAAGGCCAGGTTGGACATAGTCTTGGGTGACATGGCTTAGTGTGAGGTGTGCCTGCCCGTGGCAGGGGGGTTGGAACTAGATGATCTGAAGGTCCTTTCTAACCCTCACTCTTCTATGATTCTATGATTCTTTGAGGGTGGTGGGACACTGTCATAGGGTTCCCAGTGAAGCTGTGGCTGCCCCATCCCTGGCAGTGTTCAAGGCCAGGATGGATAGGAGGCATCTTAGCTCTGAAGCAGTGCTTTGTACATCTCCACTGTTTACAAGTGATGTCAGATGGATTCCAACTCCCAGAGCCCATCCCATGGGCTGTGTGCTCACCTCTGCCCGGAACACCCCTCCCAGCAGAAGGGCTCTGCCCAGGTGCATCTCTGCCTCTGCAGGAGCCTCACACCTTGCACTCAAAGGATCCATAGACCATGAATGAAGAAACACAGTCACCCTCTGAGGAAAGCCTTGAGGACTTCTTAACTCTTCAGTTAGTTACTGGTGGCAATGAGCAGTGTGTATGGAAGTGAGAGAGGGTGGAGTGAAGTCAGCAAGAGGCAAGGTGATGGTTCAGGGCTTTAATGAATCCTTACAAGCAGGACAGAGCCCAGCAATGGAGAGGAGTTAATGTCTGTAGGTGGAGAAGGAGTTCCTGGAGTGCGGCTGCAGTCTCCAGGCAAGCCAGAGGATATCTGAGAAGTTTCCCTCCTGGGAACATGCCTCAGAGTGGCACATGGGGAATGCCCACTGCTGGGGGTGCCTGAACACTGCTTATCATGCCCCACCAGCCGACCTGCCTGTCTCCCTCTCCTGCAATACCCAAACTGCCCTGGAATGCTGAAACCATCCCTGAGCATGGAGAATGCAGGAACCTCCTAGAGTGAGGTGTCTCTGCTGCAGGGGAAGGGGAAAGCTTCTGTGGGACACTTGTGAGTGTGGGCAGAAAGCAGGGTGTGCACAGCAGAGAGGGTGCTACAGGCAGGAAGCTCTTCCACATGAGATGCCCTGTCCCCGGAGCATGAGATACCTTGCACTCAAGGGCATCTCCTTTCCTTTTGACTCTTGCCAAGAAGTTCTCAATCCAGACCATTCCCTTTTCCCACTGCTCTCCCATGGTGCTTAGTTCTCTCTACTGATGGCATCACCCAATTTTCTAGAAGCCTCCTTTAAGTCTGCTTGCTGAGGGTTAATCACTCCACCTGCTGAATTGACACTATAGTAGCAGCCTACAACTACTTGAAATGTGGCTGCAAGTGGGAAGAGAAGGAAACCTCTACAAAATGCAGCTTGGAAGGTTCAGATTTGAAGTTAGGAAAGAGAAATATCTCTCAAAAGGTAGACTTGTGGTGCCTGAGGTCACCGAGAGAGAGATGGGATCAGCCCATGTCTGTGTGTTTCAAGCAACAGAGAGGGAAGGGTGCAGAGATGTGATTGAAGGTACAGAAATGCCAGGTGAGAGCTAGTTGGGAAAGCAAGAGGGGTGCCAACAGCCTGCAGGGGAAGAGGTGAAGGCATGGGCCAGTGAAGGACGGCCTGCAGCAGAGATGTCTGAGGATTCTGGCGAGGGTGAAAGGCCCAAAAAACCAAAAGGCCTCTATTCCCTGGGCTATGGCAGTTGCCTCTTTCATCAAGGCCTATAAGGAGAACTGTCATTCTCAGGATTTTAGGCTCTACTTCTCCAAGAGCGCGCCTCCGGGGCCCAGGAGCCGAGCCCGGCGGCTGCAGAGCAGCGGGAGGGGGCGGCAGAGGAGCTGAGCCCCGCCGAGCCC
>JANRGW010151886.1:0-49538 GCA_024733675.1 Psilopsiagon aymara
AGGAAGCAGAGACAGGACACCTGACCCAAACTGACCAAAGAGGTATTCCATACCACAGCATGTCATGCCCAGGATGTGAAAACTGGGGGCAGGGACCTGGAAGAGGGGGGTTCACTGCTTGGTCAGGCTGGGTATCAGTGGTGAGCGATCATATTCTCTTCCCTTTTTATTTCCCTTGTCATTATTATTATTCGTGGTAGAAGCAGTGGTTTGTATTATAACTTAGTTACTGGGCTGTTCTTATTTCAACCTGTGGGAGTTGCATTCTTTCAGTTCTCCTCCCCAATGCTGCAGGAGCTGGGGGAAGAAAGAGGGGGGAGTGAGTGAGCAAACTGCATGAGATATGGCTTAAATCATGTCACAGGCACAGCAGGTCCTGAAATAACACATCAAAGGAGCACACAGGTGCCATTGAGCATGCTGTGTCCGAAGGTACCATTCAACATCTATTAAGAGGTCTCCATGTGCCCTGTGGTGGGCACAGGCAAAGCAGGCCCAGAATTCGGTGGTTCGAAGCACCTATCTCACTTTTCTTTTAACATCATGTTTAACAAGCCCAAGGTACTCATCCTAGGCTCATTGTAGTGACTAAGGAGATGTAGGTGCCTGAAATGGAAAAGACATCTCCTAAATACCCATTTCAAACCAGAGAGTGGAATTCCCCTGCTTTTCTGCCTGTATCCACAAACTAAACAAAACCAAAGACACACCTCCCACCCCCAAATTAAAAAGACATAAAAAAAAGAAAAATAAAAATCAGTTTTTTTAAAAAAAGCTTTCATTTCCTAAATAATGACTTCATTGTGAAACTGTATGTATCTATATCCATGTACGTAATTCCAGGGCCAGTCCTTGATCTTCCTGTGGTTATTCCCTATTATGCATTTATAATTACTTAGGAATTTAACAAATATAACCCAGCTTATTTAAACAAGACATTACTCGCTGCTGCTGCTAACAGACCAATAAAATCTCACTCAGCAATGTGTCATTAAAGCCAGATTTGTCCATTCCTATTTATTATAATAAAAAAGAAAAGGAGAAAAACTACATTTGAGTCATATTTCCTGTGAGTTCATCATACCCTGGCACATAGCATTTGTGAGTTTTATTCAATTCATTTAAAATGATTTCTAGCACACAGGCAGCAAGTAAGGACTGCAAGGAATTCAAATGATCACCAGGCATGCAAGATTTCTCAAGAGACAGCTTTCAAACAGCAAGTGAGGTATATTTTCCTTTAGGAATTGTGCATAAAAAAAAATTAGACCTAATGACTACATATTTCTCAAAAGAAGACAGGCTTACTCATGTTGTGAAATCAATTGACTCACACATCCTTAGAAGGGCAGGTACTGTTCTCCGCAGAAATTCAATCTCAAACTGCCAAACTATGGCAGTTGAACAATTTCAGTAGCTCTAAGCCTAGCAGGACTAGAGGCTGGAGAACTGCTTTTTACTGTCATTGTTCTAACTCACATCCAACATATGTAGCATCCCTTCCCCTTCATTTTCTCCCTCATACAACTGTGCTGCCCTGTTGCTTCCCTTGCACAGAAAAGTGCAGACCCCATAGAGCTGCTGCCCATCATCTTTGCACAAACAGTGGGAAAGAAGGAGGAACAGGAGAACAAAACTCTGCTCTTGCACACCAACTGCAGCAGCAGGCAGATCTACTGCACTGAAAAGTGCTGGCAAGGCTGAAACAGTTCTTAAAACATACAGTGCAGCCTTCAGGTTTTATAATAACATTTTTTGTCCATTTACCTTTGCTCAGCACATGACTTCATAATTGTCTCTCCTCCTCCATGCTATCCTCCCTTGCAGTTCCCCTTTCTGTATTTCATAGTTTTCTTTCTTTTTCTGCTGGCTGGCTTCACTTTCTACTGCTCCAGTCAGCAACTCCACTTACTTTTCTAGCCCTCTTTATTCCATTCTTCTCTAAAGCACAAATACAGGTCTCAAAAATCAACTATCTCTTCTTCTTCTTTATACCTAATGACATTCATTTCCTTCAACCATTTTCTGCTCCCCAGCAATGCTAGGCTCTTACCCAATTCCACTCATGAACATGTTGATCACTCCATTTGCCATTATTCTTTAATACTCATTAGTATTAGTCATAGTTTCAGTGGTTCCCTCCTCCCTCCCCCCAGTTTACAACTTTTAACACTCAATTTAAGAAAACTGCTGTTAGCTGGGGGTTGAAACAGAAGTCCGTGGGAACAGATATCACTCTTTTTGTTCCCAGTAAATCAGAATTACCCTGCAAGCTTTATTACCTGGGATCACAATTAATCTTTTATTAATCAGCCTTTATAAAGAACATGTCTTCATGTTCCAAATGAAGGAAAACAACTTAGTCCCCAGGTTTGATTTGCAGCCAGTAGCACTGTGGACTCAACAAACAGAGATTGCTGACTACTGAGAACAATGAACTTGTTAGTTAACAGAATTAACCGTGTGTTGTTTAAATATAATGACAGCAATAAAACAGGAGATGCGAAGTTGATACAGTCACAACTGAATCATAATGGATGAGATATTTACGGCAAAGCTGTTAAAACATTGAATAAAATATGGGAAGAGCAAAAAGCAGATGTGATTTTATTCTTCAGAGTTGAGGCTTGTAAAGTATGAGATAGCATGAGTAATAATCACAGGTTCTAGTTCACAATGCATTAATAAATATTGATATGATGCCAGTGCTGAAACTTTCCAGATACCGAAATAAAGTGAGAAAGCATGCTCTTGCATTATGTATTGCTAAGTTTAACTTTTACGGCACACATGGCCATATATTCATTATGATATTACACACCCCCCTACACTAACTCACACACACACACCTCTCTTTATTTAGGACCTGAACAAGCATTCAATTTGCCAGTCACCAGTGTTACAGCCCCCACTGCTGCAGGTACACCCCCCATAGAAGAACTGACAGGATGGATCATATCTATTTTAGTGCAGAATTACCCACCCAAGATTCAATGGTTTGGGAGGAGAGTTTGGGTAGATCCAGCTGACTTGGCTCTGCAGTGTGTTAGACATCGCTGATGGGGCTCCCTCTGATAGTGGGGTTTCAGGGGAAAGGGCTGACAATCTACCCTTTGTAGTAACACATCCAGCTCCTCCAGCCAAACCCTAAAAGCATATCCTCCCATGATCTTATGTATCTACTGCTCACACACTTTTTTCCCCACAGGAATGGTATTTCTAGCTAGAAAAAAGATAAAATCACAACCTGATCAGAAACCATCTTTTCTGGCTGCAGTTTCATACACAAGTTAAGATAATGTAAAAACAATATAAAGCTAAACAAGGAAAAAAAAAATTACTGCAAATCTGAATCAGCTTCCTTCATACCTGCTCAGAAACATTTCTGCTGGCATGGCCACACTGCCAGCTAATTCCTGTTTGCATACAATAAACCATTTAACAAGTCTGTACAGACCCTTTTGCTTTGTTTTACTCCACCTGTTTTAATCACCCTAAATGACTACTTCTGCATGACTAAAGGACAGGCACAAAACATTTTCTTCTTCCCACTGGTTCCGAAAAAGGTACCTGCTCTCTTTCCTCCCCTCCATTCTCAACAGAATACAAAATGTGTTACAGCAAGTTTACATCCAAAATGTGTATCACCTCTGCATCTACTTCCCTCATGTTCAACCGACAGCAAAAGAAGGCTAAAAAAATTACCTGATACTGTACATCACATATTGTACAAACAGAGCACTGAAATTTTTATGCTCTCTGATTAGTACTTTGAAAGTAGGTAGCAAGCATTTATTACTGTGCCTGCCATCAAATGCATGAAATTGCATAATTTCATATTATTTATTACATAAATTACATAATTACATAGTATTTATTTTTCTAGAAATTTACAGTCTAAACTCCTGGGAAAAGGGAGATAGATACATATATATATCTCCATCCATTCTTTCCCAGAATGGATACCATTCCCCTGTGACTTACTACTACATATTGTTTTTCATTAATCATCAATCTAAATCTCAAGAGGAAGAAACTATAACACCAAACCTCACTTTCTTGAATTAAAACGTCTCTCAAAGGATATAATTTTCTGTTTTCAAACCATGAAGCAGATTTATGCTTATTTTGGCTGGTCAGATATAAGAAACAGCACACTGTGTCTTGAAAAGCTAGGAGTTCACATCTGATCTGGAATTCTCCTGCAGTTATAATCAGTCTTAAGAGATGGCAGAAGAAGACTGGAATGAAATCTCCAAAGAGAACTCTTTTCTGATTTCTGTATTATTTAATGTAATTTGTTCTATACATGTCGGTTGTTCCTACAGTGTAGGGACACCACATATGGGTTCTGAAAACAGTTCTGCAACAGAGTCCTTCAGGTTTTGATTTCACGCTTTTTGATGTCTACTTAATTCCTACTCTAGGATATGGCTCTCTCCTACAACATTTCTGTGTGGTTGATATTACCTCCAAAATACTTTGGGCCAAAGCCAAGGGGGTCACATTGGTGCAGTCACACACACTTACACACAGCCCCCTCTTCTTTTATCTTGTCAGGAAATCAGGAGTCCCAGTTCATATAGGAGCCTGTAGATGCCATCCTACCAGTAAGTTGTTGCCATTCATGAACTCAGACCTGATCTTTGAGTGATGATGGTTGGACCACATCTCTGTGACAGTGCCAGTGGTCCTTCATCTGAGTATTGTGCCTACCCTGGCCAGAAATTCTCTCCCAGGGTTAGCGCTCAGCTGCAAAGCTTTCTGTGGTGAAGGCCCCTCTAACATTCAAAATCAGTAGCAGTTCCTACTAATTTTAACCTTTTCAGAGGTGATAATTCTGGAGCCCTGGCAAGTCAGCCTGGTCTTACTTTCACCAGCCACAAGCCCTTGGAAAGATGACTTGAGAGTGTAAATCAGCGCTTCTGAGACTGGGGTCTTGCAGCACATGACTGCTTTTGGGTCCCAGACAAATGGGATTTTCTCTTTTCCACCTTCTGCTGCAATCCATAACTTTGTAAATTCATTCTCAATACCTTTGGGATGAACAACAGATGAGGTTCTTTATAACAGAGGTCACAACCTTTCCAGGAAGCACTGTTCTTTACCTTTTACAGCGCTTAGGGTGAAGGTCTGTAGGTTTCTTAGAGCACAAATAACAATAAAAATTTCCAAATTTCCCAATCAGACAGCATCTTGACTCAGGCATTGTAAAGTTGGTTGCAGACTTTCATGACTGTGAAAAACCTTTGACTGTGAGTACAGATTGATTCAAAGAAACATGAAACAAATTGTACAGATTGGCATGTGCTGTAAACTGGCATCAGTCCACTGCAACCAAAATATCTGCATTGACTTGAATGAGCTAAAGATGTAGCCCTGCAACTTTTAGACTAGCTTAGAGTGACTCTCACCTTGAAGTTTTTGTAGTACAAAGGGAAATTGCAAGAGTGAAGTAAGACCTGACATGCATGACTTCTGCAACTGTATATGCAATTCAGGAAACTTCATTCAAACATCTCATTGTCATCTGAAAGCAGAGAACCCAAACCCAGAGAATCCAAGGGTGCCTGCTATGTTACTATATGCTTACATGTGATCAGATTTTGAAAACAAAATACTAGGACCTACTTTGAAAACATCACAATTATTTCCCCAAATCTTCCTTGAGGCTCTTCACATCCTTAATGTTATTATCCATTAGTCTGACCCACACCTCTTCAGAATCAATGCTGTTATTGATGTTAAACTGCACAGTCTGATTTAGATTTCTATGACATATGGACTTCTGTCCACCAGGTACTCAGCTGCAACCACTAAACTCATTTCACTCAGATCTCAACTGCAAATAGAGTATTAGGGATAAACGGTCAGTGCTTTAATGGTCGTTTCACACTTCATCATCAAGTCATCCATTCTCTGCCTGTGCCACTTAAGTCTTCCATTCTGTTCCCTCAAATATATCATAGCAAAAACGAACATGACAAAACAAATGTTGAAAAAAGCAACCTTTGCTTGTTGTTGTTGGGTTTTTTTTTCCTCCAACTAAATGGCGAATTGTCCCATTATACTCATTTCCCGCAAAATATGTATCTCCAGGACCTTCAGTGCAGCAAAGCAAAGCACTGCTACAGTCATCTTCTGTGTGGAGTGCTTCTGTTTTACATACTGACACGCATTTTAGCATGAAAAAGGTCAGAGATGGAAACAGCACAGCTTGTTGCTGTGACAGCAGACATTTAACAGAAAGACTTCTGGACACACTACAGTTTAAAATAATTTAGTAAAATAATTGCCATGATTGATTTTTTAGGTCCCCAAGTTCATACCACACACTTTTGTGTGACAACTCCCTTCAGTGCTACTTTTTCTTTCCTTTTTTTTTTTCTCTCTAGCAATGACAGGAAACGCATTTCAAATAAGTTCTGGGTCGTTGTCAAAGTTTGATCAGATTCACAAACTCCACCATCATTTGTTGGCTAACACCAGTCTACAAAGCTATTGCCAGTCCTTTTCCCAAACAGCCGGTAGCATAAGGCTAGCAGAAAATCATCTTGCTCAAATGAACTTTTCATAGCCTGCCCTTATGACAAGCGAAGCCCTACTTGTAAGGAATGCAACACTTGCTTTTGTGGCCATCACAGATGTTGCTATAGCAATGGCCACATCAGGACTGCATAATACATCTGCCCCTGACAATAATTAGTATAGGTATTACAAATGAAAGTCAGAAAGGATTATGTTTGAGGGAAAAAAAGAGCTGTGAGATACTAGAGAAATAAGCAAAGCTGTCAAACATGGGAGAAGCACAAAGTCCATTGCAAACATGACACAACCTTGGATTCACTCATTTAAGCTAACTAATTTAGGCACAATAATATGTACAAAACTAAACCTCACAGAGCTTATGAGCTAGATGTTCTCCATAATCAATTGAGGAGACAGGAACATTTGAAGACAGCTTCAGCTTGCTTACAAGCAAGGATCAGCTAATCTTTTTAGAGTGATTTGGTGTGATCCCAGAAGGAAGCCACCTAAATTTACTAAAGGAAATATTGGTTCAGTGATTGTATTAATATAATATTAATATTAATATATTAATATAATAATAATATTAATATATTCAGTGATATAATATTAATATATATATTGATTTAAAGCTGCAAAGTTTATTTCATAATGTCAGTAAAGAAAGCCAAATCCTTTCCAAAAGGAGGAGAATTAGTAGAAATCATCATATTTAGCACAAGTGTGTAACAGAGCATTCTTCCTTAAAGTGGGAGAAATTATTTCTAGTTCAGCTAGTCAAAAGGGTTCAAGGTTATACTTTTCAGAGAAACAGATCTGATTTTCAAAACTTGATCCCAGTCTCATTCACATGATTCACCTACTAACAAACACAAAAAGCATAAGCTGTTCTCACAGAAAGGCACAGCATTTGCAACAAACCATCTTGCAATGCAGTGTCTTCATGTTTACCAACGCACCAAGTTCCTACGACCATAGTGATGCTCAATCATGACATGCCACTCAACTTTGCTTATGACTTGGTAGTTTGTGCACTGTTCTGGTCTGCAGAACACAAAGAGAAGTAGGACCTCAAATTAGATTTTGCACTTATATGAGAAGTCTCCCTAATCACAGGACAAAACACAGCACAGAAAAGTGTATGAGGCGTAGACCATCACAGTTGTTGCTCTGACTTGAGCTAAATATGGTCTGACTTTTTGCCAAGGGCCTGAGAAATACAGGTTGAAGGGAGATCACAGGGTCCTTAGGCTTTATTTACATATCTCCTCACTGACTTACAGACCAGCTTGGTTGGGAGCAAGGTGTACAACCATACCTTTCCATAGTCAATTTGTTAAAACCCTGTAATAAGCTCTGACTTTTTACTCATTTACTCTTATTAAAAATCACCAGTTTGTCTGAATCACAGTCTTGATTAGAACAAGGCAGCAAGAAGGAATCACATAGTAGAAAAAAACCAACCACAAAATACCAGTGGTAAAAACTAAACAATCTTCATCGAGCATAATATATGCAGAGAAGCTAAAAATCTAAACACAGATCACAGCAGAAGCCTCTATTAGAAAGAAATAAAAAGGATTTTTGTTTTCATTTTTAAGAATCCGTATTTGTTTAATATTAAATCCCTATTCTGACCTCCATTCTGGTCATGGAACAATGAAATTGGATGTTTATCTCAGATATCATTTTCATTAAAAAATAATAATTCAGGAAATATCCCAGTAGATATGGGGGAAAAAAAAAAAACCAAAACATGAAAATGCTACAATTCAAGTTTTACTTCTCTCAAGCTGCACATGTTGACTTACAATGGCAAAATAATATTCAAGTGCATCCAAATGAAGCCTCCTGCAGTGTTTTTAGAGGGCAAAAGGCTAAAACTAGATTTCTAGAGCATAGTTAAAACTGCTGGTTTAGTAGCAGTAACAGTACTGTAAGAGTAGGTGAACTAGAAACACTATAAATAAAACTTTCTTTTTGGGCTATATCTAAATTAAAATCTCAGGTCCTCATAATTTTGATGTTGGGACTTCAAAGGATGAGAACACCAGCTCTGGAACTTGCAGATGTCTCTCTTTTGTAGCCAGAGCCTGAAAATCCAGACTTCAAAATAACACAGGAAGAGCGGTTTGCATAGAGACATTTCCTCTGAACATGAGCTCATCCAATAACACAATGCATCATTTTGCTTTACAAACACAAGCTTCAGTTGTGGAAAGCACTTACACTTGTGTGAGTAAAGGAATGCAGGAGTTAAAAGTGCTTTCCAGATTCCTTGAAGAGGGCATACAAGAGAGTCTAGATAATAGTGACATTTTGGTTTACCTTCTTATACCTTGCTAGTCAATTCACATGTGGGTTGGAGGTCATTTTCTCTACTCTCCAGCCGCAGCCCCAGACCTCCTGCTTTGATGTGATGAGTGAGAAGATTGATCAGCCCTTTCCTTGATGCAAGTGAAGTATATTCCTCCCTCTCCTCCTTGCTCTTACCCTGATTTTCACTATATTTGGAACATTCATCCCTGAGAGTGTTTCAGTATTAAATAGTTGGGTTTCAAACAGTATACAAAACTGGAAATATTACCGAGCATATCCATAAGTATATATGTTACATATGGCTCAGCTTTGGCACAGGAAAATCGCACAACTTGCCCAGGGTCACTGCATGTTCCTACTGAAACACACACCTGAGGCACCTGATTGCCAAATCCCTGCTAAAGAAGCTAAAAAGCAGTCTCTGTTTTAAAGCTAAATTATAATATGTTCACTTCAAAGACATAACACAATCAATTTATGATAGTGCTGCTAATGCAAAATATTACTGATATGAAATGCAATACTTAAATATACATTGAAGCATTTGACTTCTCTCCCGTTCTTAGTTTTTAATTTTGACAGTTCTAAACAAATGTCAAACTTGCTTTCAATTTCCTCCCTCCTCCTCCCACATTTTGTGCTGGTGCATTGCTAACAGAATTAAAACTTGAAAATAGCCTTAGGCTTTGTAACCACTTTTGAATGGTATCAGAGGCTTTTGTCTATTTCAGAATATAAACTCAAAGATACTAATTTTGCCATGTTTTTAAATAATAAACTAACAAATGTTCATAGCTAAAATAATAAAAATGGGCTGTAAAACGCAGAGAACAAAACAAAAAGAAAAATGGGTATCATACTGCAAAGGAAAAAGAGTTAGATCGTCATGAATGTGAAAGGAAATCAATAGGACAACTTTGGAGACCCATTTCAATCTGTTGTTGACATTGTTTTCTAGTAGTAATTTTCTCAAAATGTTAACAGTATTGAGTTTGCTTATTGATTCTATTATTTTTGACCTTGCATTAGTGTGGGCTAATCTTACATGCCATAAAATTTCCTTTCACATCTAAAATTATTGTATGGCTCTAGGGAAAAGTTACAATCAGGTCACAGCCCCCTTAGGATTTTGATGAGCATATAACTGGCAATAATAAGTTATTTTGGCTTTCTATATACCTTCCTGTTGTTTACATTTTATTGTGGAGTTTAGTCAGGATCGGCACAGAAGCGATCAGTATATTGACTAAAATACCAAAATCATAACAAATTGGAAAGTAAACTTAGGGCAGTTAGATAGGTCTCTACCAGAGTCAACAGTATAAACGTACACACAGACAGGGAGCTGAAGCCAACGTATTACTCATTTGCCTGGAGATGCTGCTGCAGAGCACACGATGGACATAGCCAGCTGTTGCAACATTTATGATTCAACAACAAAAAGAGCAGTTCCACTTGCCTGCTATATAACACAATACAACAAAGAGGATGACAAGATTATCCTCACAATACAACTTTACATCATGTATTCTCATATATACACCTATGAGACCTTATTTGCATTCTCTTGTACTTACGCATTAATTTCACAACACTATTTTTACTCAAGATTCCTGTATTAAGTGCTCAGAATGGACAGTGCTAAATTAATCAGCAGCTACTACATGGTTCAATAGTTTAGCACCATTGCCAGTACTTAACCATTTCTCAGAAGACAAACCCATTTGTTTCAGAGAGGATATTCTGTGACTCCTTTATGCTGAGTGCCTGAATACCTCCAAAGAAATGGAAATTTCAAGTTTCAAGCCACACTGAACTGATAGCTAGTGCCCTATATTGGACATGCATCTCTGCCAAAAAATATAGGCTTGTGAGCAAACCTATGAATTTTTTTTGTTTGGGGCTAAACAGTTGTTTTCATAACTGACAAAATAGTCTGACATTTTGAGTTCCTAATAGCTATGGTGGCTGCTTAGAAAGCACCCAAAGAACCAACAGTTGGGTTTATATCAAAAGGAGATATTTCGGATTCTGAAAACTCACAAAGGTCTAGACATACCCAGATGTTCCTTATAAAAGAACTTTAACACCAGAGAAAAGACACCCAAAGATAGGCTAAGTGCCCTGCTTGAAGGCTGCATAGTATATATGTCCCCAGAGAAGAGAGCTGGAGGGAGATTTATTGTTTGAGGCTTTTAGCCTCAAGCTTAATTTTTAAAGGTATGTATTTCCCTAGAAACAGGATAGTTCCATTTAAAAGTCACAGGTGCCCTGAAGCTCCGCTTAGAAGATTACCTCAAATTTCATTTAATAACGGGCTTGAAACTTGAGTCAAATTATTTATTACAATGGGCAATATTTTTGTCTGGTTTTCCCTTATGGTCATCTTTGGTGCTAAAAGGGCTCAATAAAAATTAAAAATTATAGCAGCTTATACTGTTCTGCTGATGAAGGGTTTTTTCTTCAAACTGTCTTTAAACCTGATATGCAGTTTGAACCAAGCCACCCATGTAATCCTAAAACAAGTAGCAGTTCATCCCAGTTTATCCTGGGCTAATATATCCCAGTCTCAAGTTTTGTTTTTAGAGTTTTAGCATCCAAATCCTGACAGGAGAAATCGCTATGGGCACACAGATAGGAGGCTGTGCAAAATACAGTAATTAGAACTGTACTTACACAATGTAAAAATACAGATCCTTGTACAGATACGGTTTGGAAAGTTAATCAAGAGAGATATCAAAAAGAGACAAACAGAGACAGATTTGTCACTTTCTGGTCAATTTGGAAAATATAGAAAGGTTCATCCTCTTGCTTTGCATCTTGTCTAGCAAAACCCACATCAAATTAGAGGGTTTTTTTAGAAACATCTTTTGTTCTTTGTCCCCTAAAAATAAAATCAAGCGGCTGTATACTTGTTGAATTTTTGGGGTTTACTGACCCACTATTTTCCCACTGAAAACAGTATAAAAATCATTTTGTTGCAATGGTGTCGAGAACTATTTCTTTACAAAATCATGATCTGATTATTCTTTGAAGAAACATATGACCTTTTTCTAGAAACACAATAAGTATTATGGCTTTTGTTATATACTTTAAATAATTTAAGAAGACACTTTCTTAACTACAAAAAGAAAGAAAAAAGTTGCACAGTGAAAACTTCTTTTTTGCTGTAAGGTCTCTATTGTCCTCACAATACTGTCCTTCAGGAAAGAGCTTTCTTACAACAAACTGGAAATGCCATAGACACTACAACATCGTACTTAAGCCCACTAAGAAATTACTTGAGCCCATGCTTAAATATTATCCAGGTTGTCTAATCTGTATTGTCTACTTTTGCAGTTATTACATTTTTGTGGTATTGGATAAAGAACAAAGGAAAACAAAGTTGGAGAAGATTTAAAGAAGCATGAAGCCAGAATAACTTAAAATAGGGGAAAGCATTTTCCAAGACCTGATTTGATAAACAGTGAGGTTTATTTCTCTGCAGTCCAGTTAAAAGGAATTCAAGAAATCCAAATACACAGATATTTACCCTATTAAAATTACATAGGCAAGAGTATCTTTTGACTTTTTGCTTAAAGAACTCTCTCAAATGCAGAGACTCAGAGGTGAGACAAGTCCAAGCCAGTTATTACAAGACTCGTCTATAGAAACTTACAGAAGCTCTTAAACGCAAGAATGATCATCATACATGGGTTCCTAACATAGGATTTCAAAAGGGGACTCGAGATGGTCAGCAGTTTTACAGGCACCATTAAGTCTAAGTAGAAGTTGACAGAATTCAGGGGATGAGTTTCATTTGAGCTATGACTATCTTATACATCTTTGGCAGTGCAAATACACCTTAAAGCGAGCATAAATTACATTCACTAACAGCTAGAAAGTTTCCAAAAAACATTGGTGAAAGGCAGTGAAACTTGAGCTTCAAAGTCACTTTGGTGCTTTTTGAAACAGTTACAGAAATCATTCAAAGCTCTCTAAAAGGCAGAAGAAACCACAAGGCCAGTCTGAGGAACACATCCAGTGACTCTTAAGTGTGAACTGGGAGCAGTATACATACATATGTGTGTCCAGTAAGCTTCTAATGAAGCATCTGTGTAGTGACGAGTGAATTATAATTACTCTTATGGTTGTGTACTGATGTATCTGTTGCTGTTCCCTAAGGATGCTGCATTGCTCAGGATAGTAAGTGTCTATGGATCACACTGTAACGGGCTCATGGACACCTGGAGAATTCCATACATATAAAAATAAAAGCATTAAATAAGTTTCTGGTTTAGAGATCCTTGACCTTTTTTTCCATTTCTCTGGGTTTTTTTGTTTGTTTGTTTCTCAGCTCCATCTAGATTGAAGGATTAGCCTTGTGAGGCACCAAAAGCAGACTCCCCCTTCTATAGAAAGCCTGCTGCATGAACCCAGTAACCTCCAAATTCAGGTCCCCCTCTACATAACAGACAGTACTACATAAGCTTATTTTAGGTCATTCTGGGTAACTGAAAACATGTGGACTAATTTTTTCAGGAGTATTTTAAACTCCTTCTGCAGTGAGAAAAAGCTCTTATAACTGTGCCCCTGAACTCCTGAGTGTGGGATTGCACCTTGAGGACATGGGCACATTCAGGAAAATATTGCAGGCTGTGATTTCAAGAGGAAGAGAACCTTAATTCTTAAGGAGATTCAAAATGAAGGACTTCTCAATACCTTCGCCTATCATCTAGCTTCAGCTCATATGTTTGCTAGTTTCCCACTGACTAGGCTATTTGGGATTCCAATGCATTTAATTCTCCCAGATACAAGGGAACTACTTATCAGAAGAGGGATCCAGATGCTACTACTCCAAAACATTGAAAATTCTTGTATAATACATAAGCTTTTTGCACCTATGCTATGTCTGTCATCAGATGTTTATATGACTGAAAAACCCAGCCTTTAGTCTCTTTGTTTCTCTCTGTTCCACAGCTCTAAAGTGGAAACATCAGGGCCTCCCCACCCTTGGAAATCACACCAAAGAGCACATACTAAGGACAAGGAAGTGCCTGGGTGCTGCAGTGATGGAGTTGTAGAAGTTGCAGCTCAGTACATAGAATAGACCACAGAGCCCACTCCTTTGCCACCCACCAAATGCTTGTTTTATGCTGTATCTGTCTTTAAATCAGTTCTGAGCTGTTCTTTTCTGTCTGTTACCTAAGATATTGCCTGAATTAAATTAATTTTGTCTACTTCATTTCAGAAAGACAGAAAAGACAAGACAGAAAATGATGTGTGGCTTGTGGAGAAGAACTGACACAAGGAGTGGGCTCCTTAGATATCCCTTCTGGGAGTTACAGCTCAAAAATCCCTCATGATCTGTTTTCCCTGCTTCTTTTAGGTTTACAAATTAATTTCATTTAGAATCAAATTTCATTCAATGATACCTAAGCTCTGCTTCACTTACCTGTGCTTACTGTGATACATCCTAGGCCTCTACACATGCATAAGTTCTCTAAACTGCTAATGAGGTACTAAATCCAGTAGTGGATGCACTGATCTCCATTCTCTCCTCCATTCTTCTGAAGTGATTTTCAAATT
The DNA here is from genome assembly GCA_024733675.1 of Psilopsiagon aymara. Classification (NCBI taxonomy): domain Eukaryota; kingdom Metazoa; phylum Chordata; class Aves; order Psittaciformes; family Psittacidae; genus Psilopsiagon; species Psilopsiagon aymara. The sequence continues at coordinate 14,416 of JANRGW010151886.1, forward strand.
GTGGTCCCCAAAACCCATAGATTATGATCCATAATGGATTTGCAATTTGAGCAAAGAAATAGCAGTTTATAAAGCCATTATTTGGTGGTTAAACTTTGCAGTGTACTAATAATCAGCAAACTGGAAGTTTTACATATCAGGATGCAAGGGGGTGAACTCCTAAGTGAGCGTGTTCCATTACAGAGGGCTACCAAAGGCACCAGTACCTCCTACCTTGGTTAACTTTGGTTCTAATTTCACAGTAGAAGAAGTAATAACTTCAATATGCACATATCAAATGGTGATAAGGTCAAAGTTGCTGCCAGAGTCCAGACAGAGCTTTCAACCAGCAGCAATGTGATAAAACTTCTGAGAAATGACACAAAAAATGTCAGCTGTAAGAAACACAGAGGAAAGAAGAGTTTATGAAAGCAGCTGTGGGTTCAGAAGTTATAGTAAGCAGTAGTAAATAGCAACTACTGCATCTCCTTGTAAAGGTATAAACCCATCAGACAGGTCTGATGATTGATAACATTCACAGTTGCTTTAACCCAATAGCAAGGTCGAACACTCTCCCACCCTCTCATAACACCAAATTCACCACCTAGCCTTGATAAAACGCTTTTCCTTGCAAAAAAGAGAAGCATGACAGAACAAGCCAATTTGCACATGCAGTAACCCACCTACTACTGTACTCAGCATTGATTTGTCTACTGAAAATTCTCAAACATTCATTTGCATAAGAAATTACCCAACCATACAATTATGTGAATGCACAGTTGCAGTAACTACAGACAGAGGTGAAATAACTGTGCTTATCTTTGTGCACATACTCACTAAGCTTTCCCAAATCTGGGACTGCTACAAGAATCGCAACTTCCTTGCACACCTTTCTTTGCCTGTAAACTCAGCCTCCTGTTTCTGGAAATAGCTACTAATTCATTATTATCACTGACATTTCTTGCAAATTCATGTGTTTCCCTAGCAGTGCCTGTTTCCTCAGTTTCATTATTATCAAACAGCTCTGCTGTGATAGACTGCTGATCCTCATCTTCATATTGATTAATTTAATTTTCACATGCATCATCCTGATTTTCAACATCTTCAGCACAGTCTTTTCACAATGAGTCATTTGCAAGACAGATTTTCATTATTGGAGTCATTGTCAGTGTAGGAATGTGCTGGACCAGTTTCAGGTACAAGGCCATATTCTGCTCAGTTACACCAGTATAAAATAGAAATGCACATACAAAACTTAACAGAATTATTCAAAATCTCCAGTGATGCAAGGAATAAACCAAATCAGGCCCACTGTGTTTGCTTCTCCCTGCTTTTTGGCTGCCTCTGGAAGAGATATCATACTTGGGCTTGATTCTTACCAATGCAATTAAAATGCAATTTTTTTTTAATTAACTTGTAGATAAACAGAGTAATTTTATTATGTTTATCTCGGACATCTAAAATATTTAAGAATTGAACATTACCAAGTTAGCTAAATAAATCTTCAATTTAATATAATTAAATTTGTTTAAATTAAAAAATATATTCATATTCCAAAATAGTTTCATATTCGTTTGGAACACTAAATTGGAATTTACAGTAATTTGCAGCTGTCCCTGCCTTTTCAGTGTACAGGTCATGAAATACTGTTATCTAATATGATACATGCTCTTCTATACATACTAATCCAGACCCTTACTATTTACTATACCATATCATCAGTCCTTCAAACTCATTCTGGCAAGAAGAGCGAGGCATCTCTAGTGTTGGGCAGATAAAGGTATAAAATGCCCTAGAAGGGTTCAAAAGCAACTGGCAAATTCACAGAAGGAAAAACTATCACACCAGGCTTGTCTGTGGAAGCCTGGCCTGCGGCTGAGGGGTGCTGAATGCACTACTGTTGCATGAGATGCTCAGCCACGGGCCTGGCAGACAGGGCACTACCCAGACCTGGTGTGAACCTAGACATGAGAACATAATGGCTTTAACAGAAAGATTATTGCTCTCTAATGCCCTTCTAAAACCTAGAAGCATGAGATGAAGTTGCCTTCCTTTTAACGTGTGCAATTACAGATGTTATTGTAGGTCATAAAATTATCAGCTATTATATTAAAATCCAGTTCTAGAGCCAAACTTCTGCCAGTAAAAGGACTTGGAAAGTAACATAGCCAATGGAAACAAACTGTATGATACACACAAGCTGAAGCAATGGTTTGTCTTACATTTCAAAAAATGTACTCTTGGGAGTGGCTACAGAAGCACCATTTCCCCTCTTTCTTGTGAAACTTTTCTTCTCTGAGAACAGGCTCCAGACTTCCCTGCAGCAAAATGTCAACTTTATCTGTGGAAAAGGGAAGAGAGGGGAAGTAGGGGGCAGGAGGAAAAGGAGAAGGGCAGCAAGAAGGCACTGTGAAAAAGGACCATTCAGATGCTGGATTTCTGGCAAAGCCACCCTAATTTCTTTATTCTTTCCTCATCTTCTAGATTTCTTCAGTACTCCTTCCTAAGCCGTTTTTTTGGACTCTTTAAGCTGCTTTCCACACAGCTGCACAAAGTGCTGCACCCCAAGCCCCACAGGACTGTTTTCCATGTCTTAGGTCATGGTCTTCTTCACGTATCCCAGTTGCTTGCCACAGTACGGCACTGGTGACTCACACTCAGTTGATTGACTTGCAGAACCAGCTACTATGCAGTTGTTTCCCTATCTCCCTTTTGCTCAGGTGATTATTCTTGCTGAGGCACAGGGCCTTGAATTTGTTTTTCTTGAACTGCATCCTTCTCTTCAGGCTATTTCCCCTGCTTGTATCACTTTGAATTCTAATCCCATCTTCCAACATAATCACAACCCTCCTCAGTTTGTGTCATTTGGAACGGTAATAAGCACCCTCACTGGTCCATCACACAGGTCTTTAATGAAATATCACTAGACCTACAGAAACCCACTTAATATATCTTTCAAGTTCTACAGTAAGCCATTGATAAGTATTTTTGAAGTGAGTTCTTCAACTAAGTAGTATTTTCAGCTGGGTCATGCTTTTTACTGGGATATCCCTTGGAGCTCTCCCAAAACCTTATGCTGGATGGGCATATGAGTACAGACACTATTTACAGGGAATGGCTACAGTTTTATTTTGAAAGAGATGTTGTCAGTAAGCACATTTTCACCTGTTGTTTCTATATCTTCCAGAAAAAAAACAAAGCAATATAAAAAGCAGGATCTATCAGTTGTCAAGTTTTGTTCAATCCTCACACAAATTAAAATCGACTGAAATTACATTTCACATTGGAATCAAAAGATCTTTGTTTTGGCTACTCCTGTTTACTGTTTACTATAGTTATTTGACATTTCTCAAGTAGGGAAGGTTTAACAGGAAGTTAAGATGATGTAAGATATTCTAAGATGATTATATTCCTGACCTGCCACCACATATTTGTGCCTGCACTTTAGCTGCATTTCCATGTGAAACTGCACCCACTTTTTTCACTTTTCCTCTGGAATTCCTTTTCCTGCCTCTTATGACGGTCAGTCCCTAATTTTAGGAAACTATTCTCATCTGATGAACCAGCTCTTAAAAACCTCACTTTAAAAACCCATTCCATAAGTGCTTGCATTTTTCATGAACTTTGGGTGCTTGTGGTCTCAAGGACAGTATATTCTCTATTTCAGCATTAGGGAAAAAAGCCTAACATCAAAAATCTTATGCTATTAAGAGATCATTTTGTTCGATCAGTTTAAAGAGCAGTACTCAGAAGTAGCACGTTAACCTTGAACCTATGGCTTGTCTATGCAGCGATCAGCAGACCATCAGGCTCTTGTGGGACACTGTACCTGTCTTGACTTTACTGCGCTAACTCATGGGGAGGACAGTTTTATGAAAAACTGAGATCCCTGGAGAAGGGTGTCAGACTTTGCGCAGATGAAAAGCTGGCAATCCTGTGCACATATCCTTCTGCACATCATAAAGAGGTGACAGTTACAATAGTGTTTATTAGAGTGGAAATTTTTCATGCTCCTGTGGTATCTGATAACTGTTATATGCACTAACGAATGACTCGTGAATAGCTATCAGAAGTAAGCTGGAGCATAAAGTAAAAATTCAAAAGTCAAAGGGAGCTTCAGATTTGCAGGCAGCCAAGGCTTCTCACATCTCACACACCCATTGAGCTTACAGCATCCTAGTAAAGGATCAAATGCAGTCGTGCTTTGCAATAAATCCAGGGAGATGGTACAAAACAATAATTACAAACTCTGCCAGCTGCCTGTATTCTTCCCTTTCAGACAAAGGCGTATCATAGACTACAAGATAATGGTCATAATGTGCCATTTGAACCAAGTTTCCATCTACCTTAATTCTGCAGGCGTAAAATTTCACATTTGCACATTACTGCATCTCGTATGATGAAGGTTGCAGTATCTAAAGGAAAAGCAGGTTGTTTTCAAATCTTCATGCTTTTTCTCAGCACAGTCCTGTTCAGCCACACGAGACTCTCACATAGACACAAGCAGAGCTGGTACATGACTCTGAATATGCCCACACCTGCCAGGCTTCCCTGTATCATTTACAAGACAGGCTGCTCAAAGGGAACACTGGTTTTCATTTGGGTAACACCCTTTATTATTGTAATGAAGATGCCATTTATGCATTTTTTTCCTGAATAAGGGTTCATGTTGCCTTTGTAATTCTCTGTCTGGTATGTTTAACAGCCTCAAAAAACAAGCAAGGAAATTTTCAAAGGTGAACCTCAGTGCTGCAGTCACTGCAGAGGAGCAGTATGTGGCCAAGTGGTACCAACTTCTGCACCAAGACATTCTGCTGTTTAGCCTATAAAGCTTTATTGAACTGTCTTCACCACAGCACTTATAGCCTAAGATAGGAAGGTCTTACAACATGGAAAGTTATCAAGGAAGCAGGAATCCATACATTTCATATAGCCCATAAAATGACTGTCTTAAATACATGCAGTTCCTTTTGTCACAGAAATACAGAGCACCATCACCTGCTTTCCAGAGTTGGCCACAGTCCCCTTTCCTCTCTGTATTAAATATACCTGCTCATCATATCACTGAAATAGCAGCTGAGCTTCTTTTGCCCCTTGATTTTCTCTAGGTAATATAAAATCCAACATTCAAGGTGCTCTTTTAAAAGTAGGTTACCTCCCGATGAAAATAAGAGTTCATATTTATGCTGACAGTAGTGGATGACGGTAGTACTGTGCTGCCTGCATTACAAAAAATAAAATGCTAACCACAAAACACCAAGAACAAAAGATACCTTCACTTCCTCAGTAAAATTCCCTCAGTTCGAGTCAAGGACACCTTTCACTGCTTCAATTAGCAAGCAAACGGTACCTTACTCCGAATGAATTGAGAATTGTAGAGGAACACTCACTGTTTTCACAACAAGGCATGGAGACTTTCATAACTGGAAAGACTTTTTAGAAGATGCATTTTCCTACCAAGAAAAAAAGAAAGCTTAGATTTTTATACAGGAAAGATCCATCCTGTGTGTCCCCCCCACGCCTTGGAGCTGTAATTCCTTTAGTACTCCCTGTATGATCTCTAATCTTTACAGTCAAGTACAAAAGCTACTAATATAAATATTTGCAATACTATCATACGCTGGAGAGCCGTGAGTGATGAACTGATCTGTAATTTGCAACCCACTAGCTGTGGGTGCTGTTTCCATTACGCAGAAGGAATGTGGTAGTCTGACAGAAAGTATTAAACAAAGGGAAGGTTTTACACAGTGCTAAGTACAGGGATTTGCCACTTCAGAGCGAAGTACTACAACGTATTTGTACTACTTCTAATAAGACAAGGATAAGTAAATCAGGGTCACCAAGTGGACTGTTCCAGTGAGTTATGAAAGTAAGAGTAACAAACTTGAATTTACAATGCATGCCCTTTAGCTAAATCTGAGATTTGTTGCAGTTATTTTGGCCTTATTAAAGTATAATATTAACGTCCATGAGAGAAAATTTGTTATTCCAAAGACACTTCTATACCAAACAATGCTATATTTAGAGACAATAACTGTCATGCATTGCATAATCTGGCATTTGTGCCACAAGGGAGTCATATGGCATTATTCACTAATGACAGAAAGGCTTCTGGCTCCTTTTCCTGGTGTAATAAATATCTTTTTAGCGCAAGCAAACTAGAAGGGGTGTACTGTGGTACTGTGCAAATGGAAGTATTTTTCCTACTTGTGTGGTAGGATTTAAATTTTCTCAAACTTCAAAACCAATAATAAATCAAATACAACTACCAGATCACTACTGAAAATTCAACTCAAGATAATCATGAAGAGGGACGTGTTACTACTGTTCAATGCCCTGCACAAGTCTGGTAAACTCAGGCTAAGGGGAGGTGGTACCTGTAAGATAGAAATCATTACAGAGTGCAAGTACAGTATGGATTTGGGCTACTGCTTCTTCAGCAAGGATGAGATGTCACGATTGTTCCATGACTGGACTGGTCCTGGGCTATAACACTCTATGAATCAACTGTTCTTGGCAAACCTAACTTAAGTTTCTTTTCAAGAGATTTTGGCAAGTGAAATGTGATTCTTAGGCACCATTCTTAGAAGAATAACACTGGTTAAACAATAGAAACTAAGCATTTAGGAGAAAAGGAGATTTTAAACCAATAAGCCACACATACACTTATAGTAACTAAATCTCTGGTGAGGAAAAAAAGATAATTCTGACACCTTCTTCAAACTTTCCAGAAGTGTTATCTTCTGTTTTCTTTCCCCTTTGTGAGAGACTCATCCTTTTTCCAACTTGCTAGAGTAGATCTGATTGCTTGTGTTATTTTTCTGCCCTAGTTAAAAGTAGTTTTGTCAGTTTGATGATTTTTCCTCATTCTCAGCACAGCTAATGCTTTGGCATTGGTCCTTAACAACTAAATGATTTGCAGTAAGATGGCCTCTCACAGACCTCTCCTGCATGAGCTTTTTTGTATCCCCAGACCGTCAATACTCTGTTGTGTTAAATCAATTTGATTGTAAAAAACCAAAAGACAAAAAAGTCCAAATTCCCATAAAAATAACCAAGAAAGCATGTAGCTATTGCAGAACAGTTTCAAATCCATCAGTGTCACTCGGGATCTGATCTTTCCAGTGGATTGATTCACAAAGTAAAAGTGATGGGTGTCTCCAAGAGATCCCCAGCCCAGCCCAATGCTGTTCAATTCAGGTGCACAGCCAAGGGGGGTAGCAAAGCAGGACAGCCACAAGAGCAAGAATCACCCTAAATATCTAAACTGCAGAAAATATTCCTCTATTCGAAACTGGAACAACAGGCTGCAGGTATTGATGAAGTTAATGAAGGTTGCTGCTTTTTGCTCTCTCTGACTTGACAGTGCTCCTAATTCCTCCATTTTGGGCATTTTATCCCCCTCTATCTTACTGCTTCCCAAATCCCTTGGAAGTTTCCTTTTCAACCTATGAGATGTTTTTGATGCACACTGATGGGTGATTACCAAATTACCAGCTTCAGTAACTCATGAATTCCTCCTTCTCAGAGTGCATCCTGTATTTATGTGCCTTTTTAGCTTTTGTCATTTTTCCCTAAAGATGCCTAAATGAGGCTGACAGATATTGAATTTATGTTGTCATTGTTAATGAATAAAAGAAGGCGGCCACACCTGATAGCAGCTGGCCATTGTCTTCAGAAGTTTTGTGCAAATGGAAAGATCTGATCCCAAAAGTACAGCTTAGAAAAGACAGTATTTAAGAGCTCAGGGCCTGGGAAGATAACTCGCGTAGCTGCTTCCCATTAAGATACAAGTGCGCAATAAAATGGAATGCAGAAAATTAAATCTCCATGGTTTGTGGCATTTTGCCATTTACCTTCAAGTTTTAAATGAGAAAAATACAACACTTTCTCATTTTCATGAGGAAATGATAAAGAAACATAACCAAAAAACTGAATGAAATAGTGTTGCAGTGAGTAACAAAAGTCAAACATTTCAGAGAGCTGATCAGTGCCCACAGCATCGTGAAAAAGGCAGAGAAGACACTCCCCACATCACAGGCCAGAGACTGACATGTCATTCATCTCTTTGAATTTTGTGGAATTTTTGTTAGAAAATGCTGCCTGGACTTTCCTCTCCCCTAAAATGGTCTTTTAGCCCCATCTTCTAAAGAAAATATTTCTATAAAACTGTAAAAATGATACTGTTTCCTTTTTACGGAGCAGAATGGCTCTGCAACAGGTAAATACATATGTTCTTTCATATTTTTCATGCTCTGGATAACACATCAAGGCATTTTATAGACATCAGGTCAGCACTGACACGTAACCATCGAAAGCGTCAGCTGCACAGAAAGTAACAACCCATCTCAACTCAATCCAAACGTAGGAAGTGAAGACAGACTCTGCATCACATCGAAAGTTCACCAGCCCTTTTAATAGGCAGAACAGGAATTATTTATACTGAACTCTGCCAATCCAGTTACGATGAAACAACTCTAAATGGCGTAAGTACAAGGAGTTGATAACCATCCAAAATGAGATCTATTATAACATCATATTGTCCATTCTGTGTGGATGACTGGTAAAAGAAAAGCAAGGAAGGCCACGAATAGATGAAGGCCTCGGTCTTAGATCCTTTTCCGTCCCAGCTGTGAGAAGCCAGGGTGACTTCAGTAAACACTGGACCAGAAAATGAAACCTGCCACAACCATTGTGTGAGATAGCTTCAGGCACAGTTTATTTCTCTCATCATTAACAATGCATATTTTGATGAGACACTACCATTGCAATCTGCTCTAAAAGCCCAAAATAAGACTCCAAAAATTTTACGCATATTGGCAGACTCGTATTTTGTACAAACATGATTTTCCAGTCAGGTCATAATGCCATCTTAAACTCGGAGTAGATTTTTGCAGCTAAGTTATAAACCCCTGAAAGCAGCATTTTATAATGGAAATGCTGATACAAGCTTAACCAGAGCAGCAAGAAGAGTGCCATACACTATAAAAATAAAAGTGAATCATAAAGCAGTTAAGGTTTGATTACTATAAAATACCTGGGCTTGAAATTTTGACTCAGACTTTTTTCTTTTTAATTACTTCTCATGACCTAGAGATACTTTTTAGACAGATAAAGTCTAGGGAATTAGATCAAAGATTCTTTTTGTAACTTCAGAACACAGCATTAATGTGTTCGATGGTCTCCTTCAAGCAGAAAACAGAAGACTTTGAAAGTTATTTTGTCTACTTGTAAACAACTGTGTGAAGTGGAACTTGCAATTAGAAAGAAACCGCTTCTCTAAACTCCAACCAAAATTGAGATTTGTAAGGGTAAACCAGAAAAAGAAAAAAACTAAAACAAAACCCAACAAAAAAAGAAAAAAAGCAAAAACCTCCCAAGATTTCAAAGATGCCTGGCAGGAATATTTCTTAATTGAGCCATGCTTTAGAGCTGTATGGAATTGTTCTTATTAAAAATTGAATAAGAACAGAGGAGAAGAACATGGGAGCTTTTGAGAGATTAGAGCTTTGTAAGAGTTACTTAAAAGGTTTCTATTAGACTTCAGGGGTTCTCTCACGTATAAAAACCTCACCTACACAAAACAGCCTGAAAAGCTAGGGATCCAGCTAGCAAAAACTGCAATCAGTTGACTGGGGGAAGAAAAGGCAAAGAAAGTCCTTCTTTTCAGTACAGTAGTAATGCTCTGTTGAATCCACGCGTTTTCTTTGTTTGCTAAATAATCATCACTGGTTTTTGTTTAGACTTTGCATGCTCGTTTTCAACCTACATTTCTTCCCAATATTTCTGATTTAACTAATTGTGAACCAGCTCACTCCAGGCTGATTCCATATTCCCTGTTTCCTATTTAATGCACAGTCTGCAACGGGTTGGATATATTTCAAGAAGCATGCACAACAAAAGTTTCTTTACAATGACTACATACAACATCCACAGGGACCACAGATATCTCTGGTTAAATAACCTTCTATACGGCGAACAAGATATAAAACGTGCTGCAAATCCAGGCCCCTTCTGGAATTTTATCACCTTTCTTCACTGAAACTGCAGGTTTGCTTGGAAACTTTAAATATGCCACCTGCTATCTTATTTTGGAATCCACCTGCAAAAATGGGGCCTTAAAAATCATCATATAGGGACAAAAAGTGTTCTCAGTTCCTTGGCTCCCATCTGTGCTAACCCTGCCTTAGCAAGCGCACCTTCTGCATCATGCCAAGCTTTCAAGTATTGGCAGACTTTGGGGATTTCACAAATGAAACACTTAATACTTCTGGGCAACCTGAGGAGCTTTGCTGATCTTTGTTCATATTACATTTCTAGCTCATTCAAGTTGGCTCATGGACCAGTTTCCCATTAGGGTTTTATCAAAATCTCAAATGACACATTCCCAACCCATTCCACTCTTTGCAAACCTATTGCATGTTTTAAAAGGGGCTAATCCTGACTCCCATATACCTATCAATGTGTATAAGAAGTTTTAAAGAAATGCTACAGGATTTGCCTTTAGGCTGATATTACAGATACGTGGAAATAAAAAAGGCTGCTGGTAGACTCAGTATATATTAATGTAACAGTAATACAAGCTTTATTGCTTGCTTTAGTTTAAAGGGGTGCAGCTCTTAATGATTAATCAGAAATCTGTAGAACCTTGCTCAGGAATAGACAGAGGAAAAAAGAAGTATGATGGATCTTACTTGAAAAGCCTGAGCACATGGGATTTCTGAAGTTCCTGAGCTGCCCACCCAGCCTTGCTCCAGCAAACCCAGCAGCCTGCCAGGCTGCAGACCCTCCCTGGCTCATAGCAGCCTTCAGAGCCTGCAGCACCTTTTCCCATCTCACATTTTGCTATTAAAATACAATAGTAGTGAATTACTAGCAAATGCCACAAACTCATTCTCTTTTACATCTTCCACTGTGGCAGTAGGAAGCCAGCACTACATGGGAGGTGGACAGGGCTGAGAGGATCAACTGGTCAGTCCAGATTCCTCCCAGCACTGAAGCAAGCGCTGTTTGTTAGAACAATGCTCATGGAGACTGCAAGTCCTGGTATTTTAAGCTCAGCAAGGATTTACTACTTGAACTTTATAACCCTCATCCCTAAAATACAGAAGTGATTAAAAGCAAGTAAGTGGGAATAAAAGGATGCTAGTTCTGTGCCCAGTTCTTCTGGGAACTGTGTTACTTCTGCAGTCAGTCCTTCTGGGAACTGCATTTCAGATCTGTTGGTTAGTGTCTGTGCTTCCTCGAGAGTAGAGCCATGCAAGAAACCAGAATGAATAATTTAATCTTGAAGTTTAAGCTTTTTTTTACTTATGCTACATTTATCAGGAAAATATGGTGATTATGTTTTAATTCATTAGAATAAATGCTCTGAATTTTAAGTTAAAAAAAAGAATAAAATAAGATACCCAATAATAAAAAGATAGGACATGGTTAACAATAGAAGGGAGCTAAAGTTAACCAAGCTTGACAGAGACTTACTATATAATTCAGCAAAGAAGACAGAATACACCAGGATGGGTTACATAAACAGGGACAAAGACAAGACACTGGCAGCTCAGCTGTGCAATACGGGGAAGTGCAGCTTTAAGGACCTCAGCATCAGCCCGATGCTGACATAGCAGAGACAATTTGCAAAACAGCAATCAACATGTTTCACAGGTGAGAAGGACAAAACAAATGTACATGGAAAGATTTTTGAGGACATGGCAAGTGCAGCCAAGGGACAGATTAAAGAGAAAGGGTAAGAAATCTCTTACAATTATTTTGCATAGAAAGATGTGAAGAAAAGGAAAAATTGTGAGCAGTTTAAAAGGTATAACTGGAAATAATGGAAACATCAGGATTAATACTAGGAATTAGAATTAGTGTTGCTGTGAACACTACCAGCCCAAAAAACTGCATCACTAATTAAGACGGTCTTACCATTTCCTTGCTAAAGAAACAGTGTGTCTAGCCTGAAGGAATTTAGTCCTTGTGATAAAGAAAGAAAAGGGAAAAAAAGGCAACCTAAAAAAACCCTCTTCTTATTCTCCTATGCACATTAACTCTTAACACCATCAAATACATGGTCTTCATATACAATATTCATTCTTTCAGTACTGAATTCCTGCTTTCAACATAACTGCCATAATTATTGTTTTCAATGAAATCCAAGATTTCTTTTATGCGTGCTATTTTTAAATGGAAAAGTATGTATGCTTATAGAACACACACGTCTATCATACATTGAATTCCTTCTCTGTTTTAATATTCTATAATTTGCCTCAAATCCCTATATGAATTTCATATTGAAACTGTTAGACTCCACAGCCTATCATACACAAAAATCACTCTATAAAAGTCTGAACAAGCCTTGAGAAAACTTGAATAAGATCTTAATTGATGTGCAACCAGGTTTGGAGGGTTTGCATGTTTTTTGATAAATCTGATGGTTAAGCATCTTACCAATTTAGGCATTTATAAAGGTCTCCCCAGGAATATTCTTCTGTCTTAGAGCCTTAATATCCCCTCTAAAAATGACATTGCACAACCAGGACCACAGCAAAGGAAATCAGATCTTCTTAAAATATTAACACTTTCTTCAAAGAATCTTAAAGGGATTTTTAGGCTTTCTTCAGCAGGGCAGGCTGCCCTGTGGTTACAGAATTAAACCGTGATCACAACATAAGAGCTCTGCTCTTCACTATTAACTCTCATAAGCCACTTCAAGGCTCTCACATCTCGGAGTGCAGATCAAGGATGACTGAAGAAACTTACTGACAGCTTAGTTTCCTCTTTTTTTTAACTGGAGATCACAAAATTGCCAAGAATTTACCAATGCTTCTCAAAAAAAGTCACCCAAAATGCCCAGATACAAGATGTGATTAGAAAACAAATCATAAGTTTGTGAGGAAAATCTCTTACACCTTGTAGCATTGCAGATATTTTTAGCATAGAATTTTTACATGAAAACCTATTTTTATGATATGTGAATTACGAAGACATCAATAATCAAAGGTGAAATAGATCAGTACATACTGATACAGCAAGCAGGGGGAAAATCCTGTATTTCTCTTACTCTCTGTGTATAGTACCAGACTTTTTCATTTCCTATTACCAGCAGAGTCAGGGACTACACTGGTTTTATCAGGCTTATGGTGTCAGTTAATTAAATTCTAAGTGTTGACTAACAATGAAATCGAGTCATAGAAATTCAAAACAATGAAAACTAGCAATGTTTTGGGGAGTTATTCAAATAGTAAGCTTCTATGAACTTAAATATGTATTAGTACATATTTGTTATAGGGAGTCTGCTAATGCAAACCTCCTTTTCAACCTAAAATCACTTCCATTCTGAATGGACACTAGAATAGCACACACAAAGTGAATATATCAATATTTTGTGTATAACAGACATAAGTCTAATGGGCAAAGTCTCCAACTGCTGCCACCATTCATTTTGATAAAATACCACCCATGAATAATTAGTATGCATTTGCTCTAATTAAGGAATATAGATAATGGAAGCTGGATTTAGAATAGTATGAAGTGGTTTTCTGGAGCCTGCCAAGCACAGGTCATGCCAGACCTAACTAAAGATGCGGGTGCAGCCCATGTTATGTGGGCATGAGGCTGCCAGAGCCCTGCACGACAGGATGGGACACAGGGACAAAGCATGATGTGAGGAGTTGCTGAGAGATTTCCAACAGCAGACTTGGACTGCAGTATTTCTCAGGTCCTACACTTCCCAAACACCAGAATCTGTGAATTATGCCTAAAGCAGAAATACAGTACAGAAAGTCAGCATAGCAGATGCACAGACGCTTTTCTTTATATATTATTATGCAGTAAACTTCTATGTGAGTGAACAAGAAATGCACGCAGCAGGCAGAGAGCTTTTTGAGGTCTGTTTGTTGACTGTCTAGCTGCAGATGGGCTTTGCCCAGTGGCTGGAGCTGCACAGAGAGGAGATGGAGATCTGCTTCTTGTCTGTCACTGCATAGCAGTAGAGGGACTTGGTCAGTGCCTTTGTTCATCTGTTTGCTCAGATGCAAGGCACAAAGGAACCATTGCACAAACACCGCTGAAATAGTTTTAAAACCGCTTGGAAAGATTCTGTGTAGGAAAGCCTAAACATAAATGCCAAATTGCCGACAGACTCCACTGGGCTAAAGTAAGCATTTATTTAAAGAAATGCATTCCCCAAGGGTGATGCCAGGTACAGTGGGGCAGGCCTGTCCTCCTGAAACACTGCCACAGTTTCCCCTTTCTCCTTGCATCTGATGAAATTCTGGCCATACTTGCTGGTTCAACCCGCAGGGTTAGCCCCATGCACTCACCAACCTATTGCTATGGCGCCCAGACCAGCTGGCAGAGGCAGCAACCAGTGACAGCTACTCAAAGGGAGATTTTCAGGCAGGACACACTTATCTGCTCACATGCCTGCTCCATTCTCTATGTGGCATAAGAAAAGATGCTTGATTTCCTTTAACCACCAGAAGAGCACACGCAGAGGCACCCAAATCATCCAACAGGAAGTTGCTCTAGCTATTGTTACCTGCCAGCTTAATTACTCTGCCTGCACCATTTCTTCACTAAACTCCATCATGTTTAAGCCTTTTACTGCAGGCAATGGTGCTTTTTAGCCATGAGTAGGTAATTAGCAGCACTACTTTTCACTGCTGATGCAAGCTCAAATCTCAGATTATTTTTTTCTGGCTGGTTTCTAAGAAGCAGGTGCCACTGCTGTCTGGGAAGGGTGCTGTTAACTGAGTATTCTCAGGAGCAAAGCAGAAGAGAAGCACTCTCCCAGTTAGTCTCTAGGCTCAACTGAGCAGCAATAGTGTTGTTAGCTGCTTCCAAAAATCATTCCGCACGAGTGCCCCTCTGCTGCAGCTCCCTGGCAGCAGCACATTGGTCCTGGCTGGGAGACAGGGCCGTTAGGGCTCTCATATCACAGCGTGGAGCATAAGCATTCGTCAGCTGAGCTCTACCTTGGAGGGGACATGGCAGCCAGCTGCGGTGGTAGCAAGGAGCAGCACACAGGGCCCCGTCGCAACACTGACAAGCCCCTCTGCCCACCCACCCTGCAGAGCAGGTTGCTGCAGTGGGCTTCAAGACCCAAGACAAGGAGTGCTGCCTGCAAGGCTTGCAGGTTTAACTATGCATACGAAGAGAAACCTGGAACCAAATCCGAGGTCAGAACTAGAAAATAGAAACACAGCCTGAGCACGTAATTTCATGTTTCCTCTGGAGAGCAGAGAAATTTTCAATTGGCTGTGAAGGTCTTACAAAGCAAGAAGAGAGAAAAACACATTTGGAATTTAAGATCAGAGTACGCAAGAACAGCCATATGACCTGGATATCTAAACAAGCTTCAGCATTTTAAATAATGTCAGCAGTCGTGGGCAATATGTAGCCCATTGATAACTGAAGTTCTGCTGGGAATGAGCAAAGTATGTAATACTTATTGCATTATAGTTTTGATTTTACTATCCTTTGAAAATGTAAAATCTTTGATACTTTAAAAAGTATTCCCCCCTAAATTCCCCTTAAAAGCTGCCCCTTCACTAACTCCTCTATGGTTTTAGTTAATTAAAAGAAAACTCATATGGTTGTTGGAAAACTGGAATTCACAGTGCCAAAAAACAATGCTTCACCTCTACCTTTAAAATGGGAAAAGTCATATCAATATATTTTTAAACCCACAATATGAATACAGCTTACCCCAAATCCCACTTCTTTGTTCCCCTTTATAAAATCCATTCTAGGAAGGCCAAATTACATTCTAAGCTCTTCTAAAGGGCTTACTAACACAATCAGATTTGATGCAAAAGTGGTTATAGATTTCTGCTCTACAGTAGTGTTAGTTGGCTCAGCCATAAAATATCTATATCTCTGTATCAATGATAGATGACCCAGTATAATAAAAGATCTTGACTTGCGTGTATGTTAACAATTAATGGGATGTAAAATGTATCACATGCTGTGTGTGGAAGGTAATAAAGAGGTGTAAATGAGAATTACACTGGTTAATTGGTGTCATTAATGGTTCTTTTGTTCTGCTAGAAAAGCAGTATCTTACTCTCAAGATGATACTGTAGGGCTGGCTGCAGACTTCAAGTCAAGAGTTGAGATGAGTTAAAAATGCCAGCTCAGCTACGAAATTGCTTCTTTAGGGATGCGCCCTGACATGAAACCCGCTTAGAAACCCAGATTCAGTTCTATCAGATAGACTGGTTTCCTTCTTCTGCTGACTGTCCTCAGGCCTCATCCATGCTTTGCAAAGTAGATTACCATATGGCTCCTTCTTGTATGTCTGAAACAGATCAGGCAATTGGTCTGTTTCCTGGGCATTGTCCTGGCTGGATTTGCTCTTTCAAATCACCGTAGTCATCTTGTGATCCTCTGTTCTGGTTTTGGCTGCTACAGTGCTGTGTTTTGGCTTTAGCATGAGAACAATGTTGATAATACACTGATGTTCTAGCTGTTGCTCAGTAGCGGTTTCTCTAAGCCAAGGATTTTTCAGTCTCAAGCTCTGCCAGTGAGGAGGGGCACAAGAAGCCAGGAGGGAGCAGAGACAGGAACCTGAACTAGCCGAAGAGATATTCTATACCATGTCTTGCTCAGTATAGAAACTGAAGAGAGTTGGCCAGGAGTCACTGATTGCTGCTTGGGGATAGGCTGGGGATTGGTCAGTGGGTAGTGAGCAATTGTATTGTGCATCACTTGTCTGTCTTGGCTTTCATTCCTCTCTTTTTCCTATAATTATTATTACAACTGTTATTACTATAGAATGGTTTAGGTTGGAAGGGACCTTAAAGATGATCTAATTGCAAGTAGTTATTTGTAAGAACAGCTTCATGGTGCTTGGCAAATTAAATTCTACAATCATCAACTAGCTGGAAGTTGCGTAATGTTTTTTTATACAGGACTCATGGAATATTTTATGACATATAGGTCCAATTCCAGCTATTATGAATGGGAGGGGTTAAATAGCTTCCCTGAGTTCAGAAAGGAAACTGGTACCTGGGAGTGAAATCCAGTTATCCAAATTCTACCCTATCCAAAAGAATATGCTGATATTCCTCTACTTGAGAAAAGAAATCATGAAAAAATGCAAAACACTGCAAAGCCTCTGCCACTTCAGTACAAATCTAAGTGCCAGTGCAGTGGCTCTGACTCAACAGCTTGGGAGAAGAGCCAGCACACATACATCATCTTAAAGGTGAAAGCTACTAACCACACCAAAAAATATTTAGCAATTATAATAAAAGATACCTTTTTAATGAGTGACTTTTTAATCAGCTCTACAGTGCTGTAAATCAGGGTGTTTTCCAAAAGACTAAGTGCTAAGCCACTGAATTTAAATGGTCTGACAAATGATGGGCCATAGAGCGCCCAGCAACATGATCAGGAGCTCTCTAAGTGGATTTAGGGCAATGCAGAACTCTATAAAATCACTGTATCGTACTCAGAGTTTTGATTTTTACATCCTTCTTTGGTATTTGTGTGTTAATTTAGTGCTTGTGGAAGATGTCAGGTATACCGAGGCCCTTTTCCAGCTAAAGCATAGGCTCAGCACACTGAAAGCAATCTAAACCTCCAGACATGCTGCTTAAATTTGGCTCTTAATGCTATACACCACAATCAGGTAAAGAGGCATTTCTACACTGGCAAGCTCAGACTGATGCAAGATCCACCTCTCTATGCTGATGAGTTGGTGGGCATGAATGTGCCACTCAAGAAAGCTGGCAGAGATGTCTCCTGAAGCTCGCCCCTAACTGCATCTCCAGATACAGCAGTAGCTGTGCTCAGTTTAATTCTTGTGAATTTACTGTGGTGACAGCTGTGAAAGACAAGTGTGAAGGTCAAATACACAAGATCCTGACTGAAAGCTTTATGCCTAATCTTAGAGGCTCCAAGCCTAACAAGATTTCTTCCAAGATATATGTCCTGAACAGTGACAGACCATACAACAGTCTTTTCTTTTTCAAGTATAGCATTGCTTGTATTGTGTCTGAGGCCAAGACTAGGATCACCATCCCAGAGTGGCGGCTGCCTGCTGAATACCCAAACAGTGAAAGAATATTTACCCACAGAAGGAATTTCCAGGTTTTCCAAAGCTATTTAACATTGCTCTAGCCACTGTTGCTAAACAAAAGTTTAGAGAGTTAATTTGCCTTTTCAAAAGTAACCTGGGGATATTGAAAAGTTCATTTCAATTGCCATTTTTAAGAAATTAATTGAATAATAATTATTATTCAATTCAATTATTCAAGAGATGCCAGGCGCCTCTTTCACCAGCAGGTCGAAGGAGGTGATTCTGCCCCTCTACTCAGCTCCTGTCAGACCCCACTTGAAGTATTGTGTACAGTTCTGGTGTCCTCAACATAAGGACATGGAGCTGCAGAGTAGGTCACAAGAATGATAAGGGACTGGAGCACCTCCCGTATGAAGACAGGCTTAGAAAGTTGGGGCTGTTCAGCCTGGAGAAGAGAAGGCTGCGTGGAGACCTCAGAGCAGCCTTCCAGTATCTGAAGGGGGACTACAAGGATTCTGGGGAAGGACTCTTCATCAGGGACTGCAGTGATAGGACAAGGGGTGATGAGTTCAAACTGAAATAGGAGAAGTTCAGGTTAGATATAAGGTAGAAGTTCACTACTGTAAGGGTGATGAAGCACTTGAATGGGCTGCCCAGGGAAGCTGTGAATGCTCCATACCTGGCAGTGTTCAAGGCCAGGTTGGAGAGAGCCTTGGGTGACATGGTTTAGTGTGAGGTGTCCCTGCCCATGGCAGGGGGTTGGAACTGGATGAGCTTAAGGTCCTTTCCAACATAAAACAGACTGGGGCTCTATGGAAAAAAAACCAACATTCCACAGATGAAAGCAGGCTTCAGTCAAAATAACTCAATTTACTTCTGGTAAGCTACTATTGAAATGGGATCCCTGAAGAAAACCGTAAAGGCAGACTACAATACAGTCACTCTCCCTCATTCTTGTTACTGCCCTGACCAATGCCCTATTTTACTTATACCTGGATCCAGCCTTGAACACCAAACCAGTACATTCACATATCTTGTTGGAGAGTATTAACTGGTTTTATTTTTATTTTTTTCCATATTATCTCACACTAGAGACATCTGCAGGTTTTAAAAATTTTAGAGCATTTTGAGTAAATCATTTCTTTTGAACAAATTTGCATAACTGAAAGCAAACGAGTGATATAAAAATGCATTTGTGTGATCATCATTTTAAGGGGTTGACTAAAACCTTTTTAGGGAGACAATTAGAAATGCAGAGGGAGTGTGTCTGATTTATGTGTATGACAGATTCACTAACTACTCTGTCTTGGTATATTCTGAGCTCTCCGTTCCCACCACCAACTGGTAAACACCCCCATTAAATATTTCTCTTTTGACCTGTACACTTATATTTCATTAGCATACGTTACACATGGGCCAATATTGGACCAATTTATCCAAACTCAAGTTCTGTTGGTGCAGTTGGTTTTGAGAGTGGAAAGTTGCATGCAAAATTAGAAGCCAGAGATAGAAATAAGGTCCTTAAACTACCCAGAGCACAGTTGTGATTTCTAAACAATTCAAAGATTATTTAACCTGAAACTTCACCTAAAACTTTTGCACATGTGTGATACAGTGAAAAAGGATGCAGAACAACAAACTAGGTTAACTGTGAAGGACCCATAACAGCAAAGGAATATAGCATGTGCACTGTCTGCTCTTCCCTCTAATGGTCTGTCTCTAGCTTTCTTTCCTAGCTTCAATATTTCCAACAAGCAACTTAAATTTACTTAGCTGCCTCCCTCCTAGAACCATCCTCTTCAGGGAAACCTGAAATTAATTGACCGTATGCTTATTAGTTATTAGGGTCCTTTTTCCATTTCTCATGATGAGATTTCTCACCCATAATTAATTACTCTGGTTGTACAGACCAAGGCATTTCCTCACAGCAGTAACAGTGATGCAATTTTCTAAATTCAACAGCTTTTATTTTTGGTAAAAATAAAAGTTTTTACTTAAACGCTATGACAGCATTCATCTCCTGTTCTGAAATGTGCACTGTCTTCTTGCACAGGCACCACGGGTGCTGAGGTGTTGTGAAGTCACCATTCTCTTTGAAGCTGTGTGGAATAACAACAATAATTTCCAAGAGGAGCCACAACATTTTTCTTACTTGGTGACAAACACGCTGCTAAGGCAAGATACCGTCTTTACCATCGGAGACTTCTGATCTAGAACTTGTGCTTGCAACTCTCACTTCCTTCTATAAAAGAAGGGATGGTGTTAAAGAGAAATATCAGTAGCATAAGCTTGGCATATAAGGCAGGCCTTATCCACTGACCACTGGTTAGAAATCACACAGTACATCCTATCAGCAGAAATGAGAGGAAAAAGTGTTTTGATTTAAGGTAACAACAGCATAATACGTATGTCCAAGTTCTTGTGTTAGCTGCACAAGAAACAAGCTTGCACATAAGCTGGTATGTGCATCTACATCAAGACAGAAGTGAACACTCATGCCTTCACCCTTGCTCGTGTGTCTTGAGTCAGCAGTCCAGGAGACGTTTTGGATCAGACTTGCTAATGGATCAGTCAAGTTGCCAGTTAAGTTCATCATTTCAACAGTGGCTAATCCATTTTTAAAGATCTCATGGAAAAATAAGTCTTAAAGAAGGGATGAAATAGTTAAATTAGCAATGATTTCCACAGTAGGTGAAGGAATAAGCATAAAAAACTATTCCTTCTCTTCTTCCCCTCCTGAATAACTTCTGCAAAGAAACAAGCCCCACACTTAACACTTACACAGTCTGATAAACTTTAAGAGGACTCCCCACAGGCAGACACTGCAGTACTAATAACAGCAGCACTGAGCACAGCAGCTGTGAGCACACTTATCCCCCAGCAGCTCATCTTTCTGTTTGCCTGGGCTCTGAGAATAGTCGCCTCTGACACTGCCAAAGGTAAACCACATTTAAAGGACAGAAATAACAATTGTAACATTCAGTATGTCACCAGAGTCCTTTATCCTTTTATTATTCCTAGTTAGCCTGTCAGGAAACATTTGCTACATACAATAGTGAAGAAGCATGGCACCAAGTGAATAACCTGAGACTAATCCTGACCAACCTCAATTCATTATTTCACCCGGGTTCTTATAGGATCAGTTTCTAACAGAAGGAGCAAAAGGGATATTTCAATATTCTTTCATCCTTCATTGTGGTTAGGTTCTGTCTCCTACAATCCTATTATCAACAATCCTGATGGAAGTGAATTTGTACTCCTCCCATTTAAGGATGTGGCCCAAAACACCTCAGTCCAGACTGTCACCGTGCATCGACTGCATTTTTTTCCACAGGCTTTTCAGCACAAGGATTTTTATTTTAGTTGCTATACTATGATCTCAATTCAGATTAGGTTTAAAAGCCTAATGATCAACAATGAATCAAGTTTACTTCAAATTATAAATCTGACCATATTCAGTGTGCAGCAGCTCTCAAGGAAGAAAGAGTTTTCATAGAAGACCTGACCTTTTTTCTTTTTCTTCCATAAACACATCAACTTAAGACAGACCACTCCAAAACTGCAGCTTCATTTAGTTGTCATTGACTCCTTCACAGAGTTCAGTGCTGAAAAGCACACATCACATTGCCTCAGAAATCAGCAAAAGACTTAGAAGTAAAGCTACGAGGCATACAGTAGAGGCTTACAGATGATAGGTGCATTATAATGTATTTTTATCTCTAGGTAAAAGAATATCCCCACTAATATTGATAAGAATTAGATGTACCTATCCAGAGGCAGAAGCACATATTTGTTTGCTTAGAAATCATTTTTAAAACCAGAAACTACATCTGTCAGTATTGTTCTCACAGACCTCATAGATTCAAGGTGATATAAGGGCAAGAGTGCCCTGACTGAGAAATAATTTCTGTTTCAGGGAGCTCATTTCTTTGAAGCAAAGAACCCAAAAGTTCATGATGCTCACTAGAAATGAATAATAATTTATTACATATAGACATGTCAGTGCTCTGAATTGTATAAGACATGGGATGAAATCCTGGACCTATTCAAGTTAATAAACAGAACTGCCACTCTTTAAAAGGGTGTTAGCCTCTATAATTTACTGTCTAAGAGCAGATATTGGACCCTGGAAAAGTTTAATTTGAACTTCAGATTAAAATCAGACTACATCAACCTAAAAACCTTTCACTGATTTTAGGACTCACTTGACTGAGTTAAAGAAACTGCATTACAACACCATCTCTAGAGATGTCAGTGAATAATATTTATTTAAACAATGAACAAAAAGTAATAATAAAAAAGCCATGGCAAAACCACCCAGAAGCAACAATAAAGCTCACACAGACACAGGACAAAAAACAAATGAGAAAAAGAAAAAGTAAAACAATTAAAAATGTTCAGGGAAATAGAAATTGAGTCCTCCCTTACAGGAGCTCATGATTAAAAAGCACACTGATGGTGCCCTTTAAGCGCACAAGCTTTCTATACTGAAGAATATAGTCTGGTTGAAATTAGTATAAATCTCACAGTGTATTAAAGCATCAGAAGATGAGGGTAGCTATGGTAATTCTAGCACTTTATTAAACACCAGACAAATTGAAGAGTACATTTCCTGCTTTTTGAAAGAAATGAATGATATCTTCTGATTGGGGAATGCTAAGGGCAAAGGAAGCCGGCTGAAATGGCTTAAAACAGTACTGCAGTACATTTATCAGGACACTTACTCTGGCTTTTCATGGGAAAATGGTGGAAAGAGAAAGGAGGGGAGTGATTTTTATTGCTAAAATTAATTTTATTGCAGTGCTAACTAACCCTTTTCCCCCCTGGAATCACATGCAAATAAAGAAAAATGACCGGGAATGCTCTTCCTCTTTGTGGTTTTTCAGCACTCATTTGTGTTTTCAGCAGCGCAGCGCTAGATCTGGGCTGTGCACTGCACCATTCCTCTGCCCAAGTTACAGCATGGAAAACAGATACATAAAGAACAAAGAATCTGATTAAGAAAAGTACATTTATATTTTGACTATGTTTTATTTTTAACATAAAACATCTTGAAAAAAAGTTTTATGATTTAGCATTTATGAATGACTAGATTTTAAGAGAATTGTAATATTTTTTTAGGGTATTTCAGCTCTATGAGTTATTTCTTGTAGATTCAGATAATGACATTATAAATCTTTCTGTGGAGGCAATTACTAAGGCAGAAATGGCCTATTCCCCATTGGCTTTTAGGCTCAGCTTACTGACATATTACAAGCAGGCTTACCATGGTCATTAAAAACTGATCTGGGATTTATTGTACCTCTTTAAACTCTCAGTACTTTGAAAAGTATTGAACAGAAAGGAATACAAGGTGAAGTTACAAAGAGATCCAACGAAGCAATCAGGAGAAAAATAGGCTTAATTTATCCCAGCAAGGCCCACCAGAAGAGCCACAAAAATATTTGAAATTGAGCTTCGAGTCCTTAATAGAGATCACTCGCAAGAGCTATTAATCATATCAAATGGAAACACTTTAAAACAGAGGGTTTCGGAACATAAAGGAACACAAGATTACAGGGCAGAAAACAAAGCCAAGATTTTAAGACCGCCAGTAACGACAAAATAGCTGCCCAATGCAGTAGACAAGAATGAAAAAAATTCAGCTACAGCAACTTTTCGCGCCTAGATCCCAGTCACCTGCAGTGCAAGCAGGAATTTAATCTATACCTTGTCTTAACATCAGACCTCAGATCGCTGCATCGTAGTCGGTTTTCAGGGTAATCTCTGGTGGCCAGCAGTAGGGCAGGCATTTGAACAAATGCCCGAGAGCACAAATGCACCATCACCTTGTGCAAATGGAGCTAAAAGGCAGCCAGAATGAGAGAAACACTAACTGCCATGGGATTTGAGCAGGACTGGAGTACTCCATAGCAGGCAAAGGTCAGTAACAAAATTTCTGTTTCATCACCTGCCAGTTAATCTTCAGTTCTAGGTTGCCAGTGACAGAGGCTGCATCTTCAGAACAGCTACAGCTCCAAACAGCATGTTCCGCTGAGACATACCCTGGGGTAGAGGGTTTGGAGCATTTGGGAGATTTCCTGATGCAGTGCATACCTTCCATTTCTTGTTGCTTTTGTCCCAAGCTTAAAGCTGCCTTCATAGGAATGAGCTGCTGCTCAGGGGAGGAACTTTGTGTCTGCATTTTATATTCTCCTACAGCCATCTCCAAGAATCCCATTCACTTGAAGAGAGAAACCCACCAAGGGTGACTGGTGTCTCAGGGTGTTATACAGCCTTACAGAAGACAACCATTTCCTGTACTCTGCTGTAAGTAAATAACAAACCTCCCAAAATTGCCTGAAAAAAAGAATACAGCTTCACTGTCTGGTTGGGGTTTTTCAGAGCACCATCTTTGGTTTTAGTTCAGGAAATTAGATGACAATTTGGGTACCCTTCCAAAAAACTGTGAATAAGCATCAAATTTGCAATGGATAATGGTTCAGTACCTCTCTGAAAGCCGCACTACAGATGTTTGAAGGCTGTTACTCTAGGAAATAAGTGTCACTTCTGCCTTGTAAGTCATCTTTTGCTTTGTCAAGATGATTCTGACAGGCACATACATATTCTAATATTGTACAGTATGTTAGGTTGGTCAACACTCATTTTAAATACATGTTTTAACATACTATTCATTTCAAGCCTGATATCAGATTATTACAGTTAGTCTAAAAACACAGCCTTTTTGTCAGGTTTGCATTTTCCAGTGAGATTTGTCACTCTAAAATTCTCTTTACTTTTCACCAGGAATAAACTGAACTATATTTGAAAATAATGGCTTTAATTATAATTGGCATATCTGAGCCTACAGCTAGTGCCAGTCACTTTACTAAGTGACATTACTTATGACACTGGCAAGATCAGAGTCTTTTATCACTTTTTTTTTTTAATTATTAATAGGAGACAAATTTCCAACCTTCCCTAATATCTGATTATCTCTGGATAACTGGAGGCAGGTAAAGATAGAGGATCACATCCATAACTGGGCCCCCACTAGTAATCCCTAAAAATCCATGGTATTCAGAGTGCAGAATCTTCTCAAGATGAGCAGAAATTAGAAGATTTACATCCCCTTTGACTAAAGCCACTGTCAGAAGATTGCTGTATATAAATCAGGGGTGAGAAAACCTACGCCCCAGAACTAGGCACAGCCCACGACCTCAACTCATATTTTTGGTGTGCGTTAGCATACAATCCGCAAGAAGTGCCTGACAGATCTATCCATCACTGCTAAAATTAGGAATAAATATTTGCTAGTAGAAATGGTATAGTACTGCATCAGAGCCTAAAGACTAGGAGCTAAAGGCTAGCAAGAGAGATAAAGGAAAAGACTGGTAGGGGCTGAGTTCTTCTGGGCTGCACCAGCCTGGGTGCAGCACCCGGAGGATGGGAAAGATGAGGATGCAGCATTACATTCTTCTGTCCTTCCTCTTGCTCCTCATATATTTGTCTTGTATATACAGCCCAGCTTTGGTTCACATTCAATACTTATCTAGCAAAACTAACAAGGTCTATGCATTCATCAGGAAAGAATAGCAACAGTGCAGGCTTGTTCCAAACTAAGCAAATTTACCTTTCACTACAGAAAAAAGGAGGCCAATAGACCCAACTGCAGAATATGGTGCCACACATGTAGAAACTGCCTCCACATACACAGAATTTGTCTGAAATACTCTTTCCATTAAGACACAGCTTATTTGGACCCTCTCTTCCTTCTTGGAACACACACAGCATTGATTTACACTTGAGTAGTAATAACTTCAGCTATTAGAGTGCTCTTAGTATTCTTTTTAAATTGGCTTCAGGCATTTGGGGAGTCATTGTCAGGCCATCTAGAATGTAGATAAAGGGATTCTATGGCAGAGTAATATTCTGTATAAACTCCAGTCTATGGATGATGATATATTTCCCATAACTCTGGCATTGTGAGCATTCCAATAACATGTGGACAAAGTGTTCCAGAATATATGTTGTTTCACCAGCCCCCTTATTATTCAAAACACGGGCAGAGTGAATCCCCTTCATAGTCCAGGAGATACACAGTGAATTTTGTTGTTAGAGAAGACCTTAATCACCTGGTGATTATTTTGACTGCTAGTACAAACACTATCCTGGGCTTAAGCCTGACATTTGAGTTTTTGTATCTGAATCTCTAAGTTCCTTTAGTTTGGTAATACTACGCTGCAGAGCAATTTGTTTTGTTTTTTTTTTAATTATTATTTTTTTTTAAATGTATCATACATAAGAATCTAGAAGCACTGACTGTATCAGATGAGTCATTCTACTTTAAGACAACATTCTTTACTGAGATGTCTAACTCCTCATATTCCAGAAAGGAGTGAATAGTCCCCTAAGGTGCTTAATTCTGCAACCAACCACATGTGAGAACTATCCTGCTGATAGCTTTTGAAATACTCTTGCTGACTGGCAAGGTCAAAATGCCAGGGACTATATCAATACAGATTACAGCTTCAATTTTTAAATTTACTTAAATTTAATGGTGTAAAATCAGCTGCAAAATATGACAATGAATCCCAATTCCATTCTCTAGCTTGTATACTCAAGAGTGGCTAAAATTCTGGACGGTTTCCTTCAACTGCTTTCAAATAAATATCACAAGGATTTCTTCTTAAGGAGAACACCAGATTCATACCCAAGATTGTATCACGACAGCTGCTGAAGATTCTCAGACTTGTATACCTTTTAAATTTTTCCTAATAACTTTTACTTGTTGCCCCAAATATTTAATCACAAGATGTCCTACCTGAGACCTGGGTGGGGAAGTCAGCAGCTGCATAAACAGAGAAAAGCAGCTTCTGTGGCACTATGGATGCATACAGAAGTATTCCTCCCCTTTTCCAAGTTCCTCAAAGTGTTGGCTCTTCTCTGCTTGGCTCAGAGAACCTGTGGGAAACAAGGGATCATGCTGCTCAGAGCTCAATTCAAAATGCTTCTGCCGGTCCTTCTTGCGTAGAACAGCCTCGGGGAGTATAGCCTCAGAAAAGTAGAAAAAAAGGTCCCTCCAAGCACTGATCACACTTTTCCATGATCAGCTGGAATCCAATGCACGTTATATGAAATAATTGGGCAGCTTCAGAAGTGAAATCTCAAAGGTAAATGCTGTAAACACACAGGACAAATTAGAGACAGAAAGCACACCTAATTATGTATTCCTTTGCTTTCTCCACACACGCTGTAGCCAGAAATCTTCCACTATCTTCCTTCCACTGTGATGAGAGACAGACAGATGATATCAAGAGTATATTGAAAAATTTCCATGATTATGTCTTGGTCCATGCAAGCAAACATCTTTCAAAGATGCTGAAAAAAAATGAATAATTTGAGGCTTGGGAGTTACCATTTGGAATGTCTAAGTGGACATTTTTTTTCCTTCAGAAGTGCATCTAGAGCAAAGTGAACTGAAGCATCCTTAAGTTTCTTACTGTAAACTACATAACGTATTGATTTTGATGGCATACCAAAAGAGTTCTGTCACTTAAGCAAACTTTAAAGCTCCTACTAATCTAATCTTGGGGGTATGTTACAGTTCTCAAGCATCAACTCATACCTTCCCCAAGTGAACTAGATGACCTCCGGAAGTCCCTTCCAACCTAAATTATTCTAGGATTCTATAAGCATTTTGAACCATCATTTTCTGTGCTGCATCGCTGGTGTTAAGAATGCCATTTAGCATACTCAGAAATGAACTATGCAGCAACCAAGATGTAGTTAGAAGAATGCAATTTAAAACACATTTTCTTCACAGATAATGTGATATGTGGTTTTCTCAGGAGTAACTCTCATGACCTATTCCAGTCACAACCCTTATTTATAGGTGGTGATGGAATGAATGAAATCTGCTGCTCCATAGTGGGAAATTTTTGTGATGTAATAACTGAAGCAGCCATCACAGAAAATTAGGTTCCTGTATGATTGCGCATGAAAACAACTTGAGGATTCTCTCTGTACTATGTGATTTACAATAGAGAAATATTTCACGGTGCTACACAGAGGGCCCAGATTGAATCTTTGATGGAACAGCAGTAATTCTGAAGGATTGCAATGTGTCAGCCCACCACCTGACAAGAGTTAAGGTGGGAGAAAGAGCGTCTCTTGAGAACTGGCCCTTGTCCAGCAGATTGGCACAAATGCTACTGAATCAAATTCAGGTCCAAGCAACCCCAGTACCTGTCTCCAACATTTATATCAGAAACTCTGGGGAAATGAAAGAAACAGCAGTCAGTGGATAAGGATACTCAACCTCCAGGAGGAAGTGTTCTGGGATGTTCTAAAGACAGTAGTTACAGATGGACCTGTCACTGGTGGAATGAACCTCCCTGAATTGCTAGCACAGAAAGATCAGGTGCACAAATTTTTCAGGGAAAATGGAAGGCTCACACTCCAAAGCTAATAAGAGATTCTAACTCTCCAGGCAAGATCCAATGTATGTAATAAGAAAACCCATGGCACAAAATGAGATACAAATGACATCAACCATAAGAAGAAATCACTTTAATTTAGTGAAAGGAAGTCCAAGTGAAGTTGGATGTGCTAACTTTCAAATTTGCTTCAACTCAAAAGGTAGAGAAAGCCATTGGCAGGTGTTCTCAGGATGGCCTAAGTATTTATTACCTTTTTGGGGGTAGGTTGCAGCATGAAGACAGAGTCACCACAAGGCCTTTGATAAGAAAGGTTAGAAAATATTTGGAGAGTTTAGATCTTTTAAATTCATTTGCCTGCTTTGTAGACCTTTCTACCCCATTGCCTGTTATTTTAAAGACTAAAGCTTAGTAGTATTGATAGCTATTCTTGAAAAATATTGACGAATGGGTGAAATGACAAACCAGAAGTCTAAGAAATGGGAAAATCAGCTACCTAGGAAATCATAAAGGAGATCTAAATTTCTAAATTTCTGGTAAAACTCTGAAACAAAT
Source organism: Psilopsiagon aymara (assembly GCA_024733675.1). Classification (NCBI taxonomy): domain Eukaryota; kingdom Metazoa; phylum Chordata; class Aves; order Psittaciformes; family Psittacidae; genus Psilopsiagon; species Psilopsiagon aymara. The sequence continues at coordinate 43,393 of JANRGW010151886.1, forward strand.
TATCTGTATTCTGTAATGATAACATGCAGAAGAGCTGGATGTTTTGTTCTTGAAGACTGAATGTCAAACCGATCTAATTTTCTTCTACAAGGATGGAGATTTTGTGGACAGAAAACAATAGGTGCCATTAACTTTCTGATTGCTCTAAAAGAACTTGTAAAGCTAAGGAAACATTTTTCAGATAAAACAATACTAGGGTGGATAGAAAATCAGTTTCAAAACTGTTACTTAGTGTATTTAGAAAAGGTTTATGGCTAAAATGGGAGGCTGTACAAAGTGAGGCTCCACAGGGGACTGAGGTTGGTGTTATTCAATATTTTCATTAGTGACCTCATTGACAGAATAGATTATGCTTATTACATCTGCAGACAGCATCAAATTGTGAGTACACTGGAAGACAAGATCAGAATTCAAAATGATCATGACAACAATAGTCTGAAAAAACAGGATGCTGCTCAAAAGAGACAAACTTTATGTTGGTAGCAACATTCAACAATACATGATGAGGGAATAACTAGCTACGTAACAAGTTTGTACAACAATTCAGGTATTATAGTGGATTGTGTATATCTCCTATCAAAGTTGGCCCTCCGATGTGAAAGAACAGGCAAGAACCAGACCCACATACTTCTGTTTCCTGAAGCTTTAGCTGACAGAAGAAAGTCACATGCAAATATTACTAGATTATTAAAATAACCTTTCATGCTCTTCTTCGAAATCCTTCTAGGTGCAGATATACAAAGTTTAATATTTCTGCAGAGGTGCATGGCTACTGGAGAGATGCTTTTACTACCAAGTCATGGTTTTGAATTGCTGATATGAAGAGCTGCTGACAGGAAGAATTTTATCTAATTCCAAACCATGGGTTACTTTACGAAGAAGGTGACAGGATCAGTTGCTTTGATGCACTTGAACGACAAGAGTTGTGTGAGCATGCATTAAGTGCCTGATACTCCATTAAGCTAGTGAGTGGCACAGAAAATCAACTAGTAGTGTCTTTTAGATGATTATAAATAAGGGACTTTGAAGTAAAAATTGTTTAACAGGCCTTGTACCAGAACAAGTCTATCTGTACTGAATCCATTAGGAAAATGGATTATTATATAAAAGTTTATTTATATAAAAAGTTTATTTATATAAAAATATGACCATAGCACTGTTGTCAATGTCAGTAAGAACTTACAGTGACAGGCTGATTAAGTGCTATTTGTGCAAGACTAACTGCATAAGGGGTACCTTGAGTTTACACAATAATCCCATGCTTCCATGAGCTCTTAGGTTAATAACATTAGTCCGAAATCAGTCTCCACAGTAACCTGTGACAATATCTTGAATATTACTATATTTCCATATCTCAGGCATCTTTAGCATATCTTATTCTACTGAGATATTGGTACAATGGTTTGATGTAGATATCAGACAATAACAGAGTTCAATATTACAGCATAATGTTGATGGAAAAGACACCACCCCTTATACTATGTGGGTGCTATCTATCTTTATCTTGTCTTTTTCTGTTTTGATGCTGTCCATGCCATATTTGAAATAGATGCCTGGATCCAATTTGCACCAAGATAAATGATAAATAACAGCACAAAACCTCATTTCACTAAATTTTCAATAATGTGATTTACTAACATAGCTTCAGCAATTAAAATTACATAAAAACACTATCACAACCAAAACCGTGGAGGATTTAGTATGTAGGACATAAGAAACAACCAGATAACGTTGTTGCATACTGTACTTTCCCTCTGACCCCAGTTCATTAGAGGAAAAGCAATGATTTAAAGTACCTAGCTAACCTCTTCCAGAGTTATAGTTTATAATCATAAATCAGGCATGTGACTACCTGGAGGCATTGGGGAGTTAGCTCTGTAACACAGTGTAGCAGCAAGGAGGGAAAGAAAGTTCCTATTATTGGATCATGCAGTAGACATTGGTGCTTGAAATTTCCACTTACACTACATTAGCTCGAGGCAGTTCATTTGCTAAAATAAAAGAAACAAAGTGTAAAATATTCACTGACTTGCTCAACAAAGCAATCAACGACAGGGAGAAAGAAGAAGAGAGAGAGAGGGAGGGAGGGAAGGAGCGTGATTTCCCCCCCCCCGCTATCACACTGTTGATAAATACCATTAGTGTTGTAAAATAATCTCACCCATTCTGTTAAAATTTAAAAGTATTAGTCATATTATCAGTCTGTCCATCCATCTCCCTTTATTTTGTCTGTCTCCTGCTTCTATTTTGTGTGAAATTTCAAGAGATGAATCCCATTTTCTATTAATTCAATGGCTGTCATCTTGCATTGCATCATGTAGCCCAGATCACAACAATGAAATCTAAGGGTTTAAATTAATAATATTGCAACACATCACTTTGTAAAGTGTTGTACTTATCCATATCTAGGTAGCTCAGGTACCTTGCCTCCAGCATGATGCCTTTCACTGGTAGCTATGGGTGGGATTACACCTGTACAGTTGCAAACAATTTATAATTGGTAACTGAATACTCTGACTTCATTGTGGATACCATTATTCTAATAGGGTGTTGAGATTTAACAAGATGTTTTTGCTTAAAAATAAAATAGTTGGGAAAAGCTTCAGGGAATATGAGATCTCTGTTCTCTGAGTGGCATTTTCCACACCTACAAATATATGCTGACAGGTAACTCTATTGCATTACAATTGCCTTACATACAATGTCAGCTAAAGCTACATGGAAAGTCAGCATCTTGGAGCACCTATGAATCATGAAACAGCTGATAGATTTGGTTAACTATTAGAATTTCAGATACAATTTCATTATAGCTACTAATTCACAAAAAGGAAAAGGAATAAAAATAAAAAAAAAGGAAGATTATGTGCAAGTAAATCATCAGAACCACTACAAATTCAGGAAGGAATAAAACATGATGCCTAAAGGAAAATAACACATGAGATCAAAAATACATCCTATCCAACATTTACTGTTGTTATTCAGGCATGTCTCCTATTATGTTTTGTCATGTAGAAACAAATCCACTGGTAGGAATCTACATTTTTAGTTTGTGAATGTTTCTAAAAGAAAGGATAAAAAAAAAGATATATGACTGTAAGTTCTTCAGTGGCCAACCCAAACTATGAGAAACAGATGTGCAGCTGGAAGTCCCTACCTTTTTCTCCCCCTTCCTCAGAGCATACTTGAAGCTGTAAGAATATTCATAAGGCTTTATGTACTGACAAACATAGGAAGCTCTTGGTAAGCAGATAGGGGCAGAACTATATGGGATTCATTAGATAGCTGCTAATTGTCAAGTAAGTTCCAGCCCAACCTGCTGAGTGTAAATGCAAATTTACCACCTTTGGAGCTGCCTCATTCTACAGCTATTGATTTATGTTTGAATGGGAGTTCAAAAAAAGAGTTGTCTTTTGAAGCCTTACTATCTGAGCATGGCTCCTTTGTCCAGGTGTCTTGGGGATCTCTTGCTGCAATTTTGATCTTTGTATTCCAAAAGCCTTAGAGAGTCAATTCAGGTAGCTTAAAAGTGAGATATAATCAGAAAGGATTTGGAAATAAAGTCTTTGCCTTGTCACATTAATGCGGCCCTATCAAGTGGCAGTTTATCAAGAGGCAGCTCACAAGGTTTTAATGAGCATGCTGCCTGTTCTTGTACAATACTAATTAATCCCATTTTTTCACACTGGTGTGATTGCTTCATGAAACCCGCATTGTTTTATGCTCAGCAGCAAAGCGGGCTCTCACTGATTAAATCTCCTTCCCAGAGCTGGGGCCTGACAACTGAATTATACCTTGCTCAAAATAATAATGGGTATCAGCTAATAAATACGGTTTAACACACACAAAACTATGCAGCCAAAATCACACCACAAAATAGGAGTTTGACTTATAGGCACAGCAGTGTTTCATTAAACATCTGTATTATAATTCACTGGTTTTCCAACTGATGTAATAACTTAATTGATGAGAACAAAGACAAGCTTATTTATTCACCCAATTGCTTGCTTCTTGACTAACGTTTTTCCTTGGTGTTATTGTGGAAATAAATATGCAATATTCTTTTTATAGAAGTCTAATTTAGGCCCTTTTTTTCTCCTATTGAGAAGTCAACATCACAATCTGTTTCTGACAAGTTCTTGCTGCAGTGAAGCAGACCGCATTATGATAAGACAGCAGTGTGTTGTTTACCCTAATGTTCAGACATTCCAGCAAAGGTGAGAGAGGTGTGATGCTTCAGGCAGTTAATAATGAATAATTGTCTGCACATTTACATTACAGGGTTCAAAAAGCTTGTTTTCTCTTTTCCCTTTCCCATTCTCCCACATGATTTAAAGCTTCTTCCACCTCAGCCAGCGAAGAGATAACTGCAAAGTACTAATGAGAAGTATAGCACTTTTCTCTGCAAGACCCAGTCAAATTAAGAACGTCACAGATATAAAATTGTTTTGGAAAAGAAAAAAAAAAAAAAAAAGGTTTTTCTTTCTCCAATTGACAGACATAAAAAGACATGATTTATTCTCTTTTACTACGCATTGGTTGCAGGTTGCAAAATAGGGTGGTCAAGTCTTAATGTCTCATTTTGTTTAAGAACCTTTGAAGAAAGCTATTTTACCACTTAGACAGGATTTCCTTCAGAAAGTGCTCCCCACTGCCAATAAACCAGAAAATCAATCATTAACCTTGGATTTAATATAGATTTATATATGTAGCTTTGGATGCCCGGGGAGAAACTGTTTATTATTTATCTCTCATTTGTACAGTGCCAGAAAAATATGAGGAATTTTACAGCTGAATCTAAAGAAATAAGAGGGTGGGATTTTTCAAAGAAGGAAGAAGACTCCTACCTCCAACCCCTCCAGTATCATTAACTGAATTTTGCAGCTGAATTTAATGGGAGAAAAAGGAGTAGATGTTTCAAATATACATAGTATTTATCCTTAACATCGCCTTTATGAAATATTTACAAACTGAAGGAGTCCTGGCAAGAGTTAGGCTGGAAGAAAAAACACTTTCAGAATAAAAATATTTTTCATTAATTGTTGTCACGTAAGATTTGCACTGGGCTATTTCTGTTAAGAATACGGGTACAAGTAGCACTTCTACAGATTGAAGAATTACTCTGAATCCTTACAAAAAAAGATGACTCAAACAACAAATTGGAAGGAGTGCATTCAATTAGAAAGAACAGATGAGAAGGTGCTATCAGATAAGGCTTGGAATAAGATAAAAATAGCGGATTTTAAGTTGTGCTGCTTTTTGATGGAATTAAAAAAAGGAGGAACAAGACAGCTTGGAAAATATGAGCAAGCAGGAAAAAGAAAAAAAAATCCTAATTTGGCTTAGTCTCTCTAATCATAGAATGGGTTGGATTGGAAAGGACCCTAAGATCATTCAATTCCAATCCCCTGCCATGGGTAGAGACACCTCACACTAAACCATGTCTCCCAAGGCTTCTGTCCAACATCGCCTTGGACACCGCCAGTGATGGAGCACTTACCACTTCTTTCAGCAACCACTGCCAGCGCCTCACCACCCTCACACTAAAGAACTTCCTTATATCTAAGCTGAACTTCCCTTCTTTAAGTATAAAACCGTTAGTTCTTGTACTATCACTACTGCCCCTGATAAAAAGTCCCTCTCTGGCATTCTTGTAGACCCCCTTCAGATACTAGAAGGCTGCTCTGAGGTCTCCACACAGCTTCTCCTTTCCAGTTTGAACAGCCCCAACTGTCTCAGCCTATGTTCCTGTGGGAGGTGCTCCAGCCCCTCATCATCCTCACGGTCTCCTCTGGACTTTCTCCCACAGCTCCCTGTCCTTCTTATGTTGAGGGCACCAGAACTGCACACAGTGCTCCAAGTGGGATATGATGAGAGCCAAGTAGAGGGGCAGAATCACCTCCTTTGACACACTGATCACGTGTCCTGGGTTCAGCAGTAGCAGTCATTTTTCTCCTTCTTGGTAGCTGGTGCAGCACTGTGTTTTTGACTTTCAGCCGGGGAACAGCTCTGATAACACCGATGTTTATAGTTACGGCTTAAAATGTTTGGTTTGACCAAGGACTTTCTGAACCTCATGCTCTGCCAGGGAGGAGGGGGAGCTGGGAGGAAGCAGAGACAGGGCACCTGACCCAAACTGACCAAAGAGG